>JAUPMG010014226.1:0-15483 GCA_031762675.1 Pachysandra terminalis
AATTCTTTTTGTGAGAAGGAAACAAACCCATTTCAGGAAAGATGAAATGCTCATTTTAATGGGGTTTTTTAATCTGGCTTTTTCCGACGGTTTTGGGTTTTCTAAGAATTTTTTTGGTAGATTCGTAAGATACTTTAAGAAACCCCATTATCAATTCATCAGCTTCGTCGTTCTCTTTGCAACTTCACGACTACTTGAATCGGACCTTAGCTCGACTAGAAGGAGACTCGGCTCAAATTAGATATCTCAACATCAAGCTAAATCGGCCATCCGCCATTGACGAGCTCGCCATTGCGTATAGAGAGAGAAAGAGAGAGCGAGAAGAAAGGGTATAGAGAGAGAAAGTGAGAGGGAGAAGAAAGGGGTAATTTAGGAAACGACCCCTTTCTCTCTCTCCGCTCTTGAAAACAAATGGCAGGACATTCAATTTTTAAAACGTACGAGACTTTGTGTTTTGGGTAAAGCCTACAACGAAAAAAGAAAACGACGTTAGGGCCAGGCCTCTGGCCCTAACGTCCGTTTTAACTTCAATCAAAGTGCCGTTTTGTTCATGAGTGAGACCCACCGCGACGTGTCTAGCTCTCCTTTAGTTAGCAGGAAGATTCTCTCCCCTACTATGCATACTGATTTTCATCTCTTTCTGCATGGCAAAAGATCATTTCCTAAATTGCAACATAATTATTATGAATTGAGTTACTCTATAGTGCTGATATTTTCCCATCTGTATAGCGGAGAACTTTATTTAAGCTATCAAATACTTTTATATATAACATCTCAACCGTTAACAATCGTTTGGTACTATGCCGAGGTCGGTATAGCAGCATTCTCCTAATGAATTTGGTTACTCTTCGGGATCAGGATCTTTTCATCCTTAGTTAATTTGAAACTAATCAAAATGTGACACTTCGGTTGGAATGACACGTCATTATCAACCTGGCTAGTTGTTTTGTGTATCTAACCTCATAGCATTTTTTTTTTTCAGGAAAGACTCTTTTAGGCAGGAATAGCCTTAGAAGCAAACCTCAGTACATTTGAAATTGAAAAATAAAATAAAAATGTCTATGCAGATATATGTATTGTTTGCTCGATCCATGCTAACAATGACGTGATACTTCATTTTGATTGATTTCAAATTAAATAAATGAAGATTCCGATCCTTACTTTATTTACTTGGAAAAAAAATTCAAACAACTTGACTCGTATTCAAGTTAAGAGTGGTTGTCTGGTCAATAATCTTCACATCAAGGAGCCTTAAATTGACGAAGGTTCAAAGCTTTCTTTTATTACCCGTTGAATCTCATTCTCCAATTGGGAGGTAAGACGTACCAAAACGTGAACCGAGGCCTACACAGATTTTACATGTGGCTGATGATTTGGCTAACCCAACTTGTACATTCGTATTTCCTGATGATACTACTTATGTTCTGAGTTTCATCATCTTTTTTTTTTTATCAAATTCTGAGTTTCATCCTCAACTACTTTATGTTCTGAGTTTTATCATCTTTTGTTCTTATCAAATTCTGAGTTTCATCCTCAAGCAGTCTTTTTTCATGACAAAAGATCATTTCCTAATTTGAAATTAATTAGAACGTGACACGTCGTTGTCAATCTAGCTAATCGTTCAGTGCATCTAACCTTACATTTGAAATCAAAAAATAAAATAAATGCACATGTCTATTTATTAATTGCTCGGTCCATGCTAATAATGGCGCGTGACGCGTGATACCTCATTTTGATTTATTTTAATTTAAATAACTGAGGATCCTAATGTAAGAGGATCCCGATCCTTACTCTATTTACTTGGGAAACAAAAGAGTTCTGAAAATTTGGCTTGTATTCAAATTAAGAGTAGTTGTCCGGTTTTTGTAAGGGTTAACATCTTCACATCAAGCAGTCTAAAATTGACAGAAGTTCTAGGCTCTTTATCCCGTTGAACCTCATTCTCCAATTGAAAGGTAATAAAATCAAAGAAAGTGGAGGGAAAATAATTTTATACTCGGGTGAGATATTTGTTATGTATCCGACTTTATTCAAAGCAGGATAAGTATGTTTTGCACATGTGAGCCTACATGTCATGTATATTGTTAGTGGTAAAAACCACCAACAAGTTTGCGGGTCTCGTCCCGGTCAATTTGTTGGTCTCTTTCGGTCGTGACATCGAAGAGGTGCGGGCGGCCAAAACTTTTACAAGTTCACATAAAAGATAGGTAATGTGAGTCAAACTGTGTAAGTTAGTTTTTAATGAAGATCGGTCAATTTGTGACCGATTTTGAGTCAGATGATTGAATGGTTCCCAATCTCGAATGGGTCAATAACTGAACCAGAGATATTGATTTTAGGTGTTAACAATACTTTTATATAAAACAACTAGAACAACAAGTTAACATACAAGTTAGAAGGTTTACCTTCTAACTTGGAAAGAAGTAATAAGAACAAAGAATGTACAAAACCTCCGACGGTTCCTTGGGCTTTGATTATCGGACATAATTAATCTACTTCACGGGTCCACAGATCAACATGCAAGGGACTATCGAGAGGGTTTCCGTAATTCTCCCGATTAGGATTCATTCGTTACCGACTAGAGGGATCTTCTGAGAGAAGCTTAGTTCGAAGCAAGAAGTAGGTATAGTAAGATCCTTGCAGAAGCTATAGTTAACTAATGATTGATGGGGATCAAAGATTATGCTAATGTGTAGCTGTTGAGTTGATTTGTTGTGGAGGCCTTCTTCCCTCTTGGCCGATTCCTCTTTATAACCATCCATTACAACTGGCCGACGGTTTATAGATGATGGGTGGTTATATTTCTTCTTTTGCTGACACCTGGCCCACTAATAGATATTCCATTTCCTTGCTATTGGGCGTTGGTTTTGCCTTGATTAGAATATGGGCCCAATTTCCAGCTTTATTCCAGTTTGAGCCCAAAGCTACTCTCCTGGGCTTAGCTTGGTCAAGGCTTGTGCTGGGTTAGCATTTCCTATGGTTCAGTCTAGTCTTGGTTGTTTGGTCCCAGCCTAAACATTGCTCCATTCTCTTGTTATTTCAAAAAAGTTGTCTTTTGAGTTGATAAGAGAAACTATAGCTAAGTAGCCTTAGAAAATGTCATTTATGTCAGCCAAATCTTACATTTTTTTTTTTAAATTTCAAACACAATCCCTGACTGCCTTTCTTATCACCTTTCCTTCTTCCTCCTCCTCTCTGGTTCTATGCTCAGATCTTCAATGGCGTCCAGCACCCCCCGTGAATCATCTTCCTTTTCTTTGCTTTCTTCTTCCGCCAATCAACGACTTCTTTCCCCTATAAAGATTCTTTTGCTCTAGGGCCATCTTTTTCAGAAATCACTCTGTAGTGGCATCTATATTGCAACCTATTTACCCCCAATGCCTTGGCGAAAGCTTTCTTGCCAATGCTCCCTTCCTCGATTAGCAAGCTTGGACTGCAAGCCGCTCTATGAGACCATGGCTAAGAGCAAATGCAGATTGGGTTTCGTGGATCGACTGCTTGACTCCCTTCTTTGACACTATTTGGAAATCCGTAGGGCTCTTTGAACTAAACCAGTATTCACGTTTTGAATTTTCCATGGCCCATCCCATGCTTAAGTTTGCTTCTGGTTTCGTTCTACCAACTCTTTTCATCTTCCATGCGGTCATATGAGACCGACTGTTCTTGATGCTTGTGTTCTCACCGGTCTGCCTCCAATCGGTGAGTCAGTTGATGGCAACCTTCCTACCTCCAATCTTTCTTTCAACAACTCTAACGCTTGGGTCGCCTACGACACTTTCATGCTTAAGGAAAAGAAGTGCTTAAGGAAAAGAAGAAGTCTTCTATTCTTGATATCCACGAGCATAGCTCCTTTTTATTGATGTTTTTATGCCGTAGCATGTGCTTGGCTTCTGGCCAACTTACCAAAGAGTACACTCGGGTTGCAATTGCTCTAGCCAGCTGCCGTAGTCTTGCTTTAGCCCCTTTTTATTTATCTTAGCTTTACAGAGGTCTTTTCAATCTTGCTTGCTGAAATCTCGCTTCTGTGGGTGGTCCTATCACGCCTCGAATCCGAGATATGGGATCTCGAGGATTTGCAAGGGGTTGACTTTCGGATCCACTAAATGGATATGGTAGCCAAACCAATCACAAACTTAACCAATATCATGGTTACACAGAGCATGCTAATCAAAACAACAAAAGTCAGTGAAAATTAAAACCTTAGTCGTATCAATACAAAATAACCCACAAAGTCTAAAGTACCCACAACTATTAAATGATTACAACCACATTGCCCAAGGGGGTCAAAAGCATAAAATAGAACATAGTCTAACAACATATCCACACTCCAGAGTCCCTCCAGCAAGTCCACATTACTCGAGGTGTTCACCTGTTTCTTCATAGGATTGAGCTTGGGAGCTCAATAGGAAAACTCCATAGCAATACAATAGATACTTCCATAGTCATATAACAAAACAATTCATTCATGCAAGTTTAAGCAAACAATTCACTTTAGTAATTCACTCACAATATCCTTATCCAGCATATAATCTATTACACACATCTTACATATAAGTATACATGAATCCACAATCTCGTAATCTTAATCAAGTTCAACAAGTATCATAATCAATATCCAAGACCTTGTCATATTATAATATATCATCATGCTGTGACTTCATACATGGTATACAACTATTCCACCCAATTTAACAATATTCCATTTCCATAGAGATTCAAAATATGCCAAGTAAATATTGAGTGAAGTGTTGAATAATCTGTGATGTGATGTATAATGTGTAATGCGAAATGCATTGTATGGAATGAGTGTTTGTTTTGTGTGTCACATTGCATATGCAAGAGTGGTTGGGCCAAGCCTTATCGACACGACAACGACCGAGTAACTTTTAGTAATTATTGCTTTCAGGGAATACAACCCAAGGTAGAATGTCACCATCTATTCTTTCAGGGAATAAAGCCCAAGGCAGGAAATATGCCATCTTTCCTTTCAGGGAATGGCATTCTAGGCAGAAAAGCCGCCATCTTTCCTTTCAGGGAATGAGACCCTAGGCAGGATAAGCTGCCCTATTTCCTTTCGGGATCTATCCAAGATAGGAAATTCACATTCACATACACAATCAAGCAGTACAAACATCTTATGTTACACACAACACAAGGATCACCAGTGCATGCCTTAAGCATCACTCTCAACACTATGCGGTTCTAGAGATAAATAAGAGACATATTCACAATTTGCACAACAGTTAATCAAACCAAGATCATAATATAATCTAATTTCATTCTCTTCATTCATGTCATGATACAACCATTTAAAATCATAGAAGTACATAATATCACAGCATAGATAATCAATTCCATATTGAAACTAGAAAGTTTACATAATTTATTGCACCAAATCTTGTACAGGCATTTCGCACACAAACCAATTGCACACACACATCTTGTATGGCTTTATGGGGCTTCCTATGAGGTCTTAGCCAAATCGGAGCTTGGATGGTGCTCAGCAATTGCCGAGCTTTTTGCCGACCCCTCTCGGCAACAGCCTCTGCAGCTGCCGAGCCTCGGTAGCAAGTCCCGAGAGTTTACCTAGTTCGGCAGCAACCTCGGCAGCTGCGAAGCAGGCAATTTCAGTCCAGATTTTTTGTTTTCTCTCTAGGACTTCATGCCCAAACTTCCATACATACAAATTTAACATTTTTAATTAAAATCATGATTTACACTAATACAAATCGAGTTAACATCTCATAATCAAAACCTAACTTTCATATAAGATTAACATGATAATTCACCAAGTTCTCAAGCATCAAAGTTCATAGATTTCATAATTTAACAATCATTGACATGATCTTCATATACATCAGAGAAATCATGGATTACATGCTAATATCAACCACATACGAACCAACCATGAATCTATATGCATTATTCTATAGCTTCAACATACTTTATGAACATGCCTACCAAAGAACTATAGAAATTCCTACCTCTTTCAAGGTTAGATTTTTCTAAACCTTGTTCACCGGGATTTTCTTTTCTTCTTCTCTTTCTTCTTTTACTCTGAATTTCTGGAAATCCTCTTTCCTCTTCTTCTTTCCTTCTTTTTCCTTATTCAAGCCTCTTCCTCCTTGGTGGTTATTCTCCCACTACCTTATACGTAGGAATGTGGAGTTAGTGGGGCTTTCCCACCACCAATGGATTCAAATTAAGTGGAATGTCTAATTTGTCCTACCTCTCTTCTATGGGCCAAACAACCAGCCCATGGTCCCTGGTCAATTAACCTTTCAGGCACAAGCCCAAATCTCCTGAAATCATAAAAATTTCATAAGTTAACCAATAATTCCACTAAAATACAGTTTGGCCCTATTCAGCCAGTGTTTTTACAATTAACTCTTAACGTTCATTCAAAAGATTAAATAGATTTTAATTATTAAATTAAAGGTGTAGGTCTGGGTCACTAAATTTGTACTAGTAATGATAGTCAAAGCCGATGTAATAGATGATCGTCTTCTACAAATGGCCGATGCCATTGGAAAGCTAATGCAATTACTCGTGGAAAAAGACATTCAAATTGCATCCCCTATGAGTCGACTTCAGTTGCAGAACCAACCAGCCGAGCCCAGTCATGGTCCTGCAAACCCTCTAGGGTTCACTCCACAAGTTACACCCAATCATATGGAGCAACAACAGAAACAAGAGCATCACGAGCGAGCAATCACACAAAATGTGATACATGACATGATGCAAACATAGTTCACTTCTATTTCTATTCAACAATTGCATCACATGATCTGAGATTCGATAAGAGCCCAGTATGGTGGATCGCCTCAATCCTCTTTGGTAAATGCCAAACCATACCCTCAACGCATTGAAGAAATCCACATGTTGATGGGTTATCCAAAATTCCAACAGTTTGATGGAAAGGGAGACCCTAAGCAACATGTTACTCACTTCATCGAGAGTTGCGACAATGCCGGTACTTATTGTGACTTGTTGGTGAAGTAGCTCATCCACTCTCTTAAAAGATAACTGTTCGACTGGTACACAGATCCCAAAGTCGGTTCTATTGACAGTTGGGATCAATTTGAACGAGAGTTTCTCAATCGATTCTACATTACTCGTTGCACTGAGTTTCCCAGAACTCGTTGATAGAAGGCAAAGAAATGACGAGCCCATCATTGACTTCATTGATTGATGGAGAAATCTTGTCCTCAACTGCAAGGAGCATATCAGTGAAGCATCCTCCATAGACATGTGTGTCCAAGGGATATAGTGGGGATTGTTGTATAGCCTTAAAGGCAATATGACTCATACTTTCGAAGAACTTACAACAAGTGCCCATGACTTGGAGATCCAAATTGCAAGATATGAGAGCCATATACCAAGCGATCCATGTGATAAGAAAGACTCAAAGAAGGATTGGAAGCCTTCTAAATGAGAGGGGGTTATAACGACGACTATTTCGTCATCAAGAACTATTCCAGCAAAGATCTCGAGTAATCACGCAAAATGCAGTCGCGTTGAATCCCAAGAAAGAATGAGACTGACATTAAGGAGCTTGCGGCAAAGCTATACCAGTTTCCTAAATCTGATGTTCCAGTCATATTAAACGAACTCCTTAAGCTCATGCTTATTGCCCAACGTCAAAATGGCCTGAAGAAGCAGAACGGGTAGATGATCCGAGCTACTATCGACATCATCGGATCGTCAACCACCCAACTAAGAAATGCTTCGTCCTGAAAGAAGCAATCCGTTATCTAGCAAAAGAAGGAAAGATCGAGTTACATATTGGTGAAGATGTGGCTAACTAACGTTACATCCATCACCATCGGATCTTTTGCTCTTATACCAGTTCCAAATTCAAACACAGATGCAACTCTACCTATCGGGTTTGTACCAATGTTGCAACCACCAAACTTTGCAACCCCTGCACTGGGGGAAACCTCATAAAAGGCAATTGAATCAACAACGCCCCAGAAGAAGAGCTTAAACTGTCTGCAATGTTCCAGGATAAGAACTTAAACTTTCTACAATGCTCTAAGATAAGAGCTTAAATTGTCTGCAACGCTTCACGATAAGAGCTTAATAAACTGTCTAAGATGCTCCAAGATAAGAGCTTAAATTATGTCTGATGCTCTAGGATAAGAGATTAAACTGTCTATGATGCTCCTGGATAAGATTTTAAACTTTCTACACACTGATGGATAAGAGTTTAAACATTTCATAAATCTTAATTGTACTGCACCTGGCTCACAAGAGTAAAAATTGTGCACGCTTCAAAAAAATCATTAAATAAAATTGAACTACGTTTGGCTTGAGCCTTGTTTGGGTACATAGGAAACCTAGAAAGGTCCAGTCACATTACAAAAAAAAATTATTCCCTTGTAGTATGGGTTCGGTTATTCAATGGAGCATCCTAACCAAACAGTGCAAGGATCTTTGTAAAATAATTCAATTTATGAATTCTTGACCGAATTGGTTGATGAGAATAATATCAATACTATCGAGTCCTAATGAGGAATCTCCAATAAAATATTGAAGGTGTAGAACCACCCTAAGAAGTTTGTTGTTGTTGTTCATCTTATGAGAACTCGATGGAGAAACAAAGCGCCATTGTTGTTCTTTTTAAGGAGAACTTGATGGAGAAATTGTCACACCCCGACACCCGTGGCACAAATCCCTATGCGGGCAGCATGGATCTCAAAGTGAAACCCTCGAGTTCCACACATGGAATGTGGATCGATATCAAACCACAAGAATAAAAGTAACTAAAAAGCTTTATTATCAGAGTAGTGAAAGCTATTACAAAAATAAAAAATTTAATAGAAATTAAATCCAATGGACAATGGCTTCAGAAGAGCCATGACCCCAATATTCCACAAAACCAAATAATCCAAAACAACTAAGTCTGATACGACCAACACTCCCATACGAGTACAAATCAAAACTAGAAAATATGAATACAAGCATAACAATCCATCGTTCCCGTCCTTTATTCTTCTCACCCTACAACATGAGAAGTTGTGTGAGCTTAGAATGCCCAGTAAAAAATCATACAGTCATCCATCCCCATATGGTATCAAGTATGTCAAGCAAGGGATAGCAACATAAATATAAGACAACATAAGGTAAATGACTGATTTAAGTATGAGATGTAATTGCATGAGATGAGACAATCAGATGCTCTATATGAATGCTCAAACAGAAGAATACAATGAAAATGAGATGCAAGTAATGAACTAAGCAAACATGTCTTGTTAAGTTCCCCTTAATGTGTAGCTTTCAAAACAATCCAACTTCGGGACAAAGGTCATCAGGGACTACCGGATGGCCACCTCTTCATTTTGAACGCTAACCCATGGTACAAAGGACACCATATACTAATTTTATGAGTGTATGATACTCAAGGGATAGCCAACCTATATAGGAACTTCAAGTATCCTACCTTATTTAAGTGGGACATTTTAACCCACAGGTATGTAGTCTATCCGGATAACCTTGCAAGGATAATCCATAATTTACCACCTCCTGGGCTCACTTAACAGTCTATATCAACCTAGCATGCGTGCATTATTAGCTAGGACCACAAATGAAGATGTCACAACCCAAACCGAAAATCTTCGTTGGAGGTTCAGAATTTGGATTCGCAACCTTCACCCCAAACAAAAGTCCGGAGTGGCAAGCGATATCTAGCCAAGTCGGGCTAAATATATAATGGATATTAAGTAAGATACAAATTATGAGATTTTAAAGTTCTTAAGTAATATCCCATAAGATTACTCATTATATAAGTAGCGGAATTATAAACTAGTCTAGTATTTTCAAATCAATTAATAATAGTTTAGGTAAATACCTAAATAAAATCCTAAAGAAGATTACATCTATGGGAATTAAATTATCAGAGTCACGAGAATATATATCTACATGTATCGGAATTTATATAAGGAGAATTTATAAGATTAAACTTATATTTAAATCCATACAAGAACAATTGAAAGAAAATAGATATATTACATTCCAAGATTTGATGAATTCTAATTAATCATTATACAATGGAAATTTTAGATTTAAAACAATTACTAACTATTACATTAATTCAGTAAATAAGATTCACGATCAACTTTTCATTCCAGTCGATCTTCATCTAACGTACCTGAAATGTTTTCGCTATAAAGCGTGAGCTACACTAGCCAGCAAGTATGACACCTTCAGGAATATATAAGAATATCCAAGAAAACATGCAATTCACACTACTTACAGTTCATACAACAATCAAACAAAATTAGATGCATGAGGTCAATTATTTGATTAATGCATGCGGGGCACCTACCTTACATCTATCACCACATGTGATCTATGCAACCATTCTAAAATATATGGGTCCATGTGATTATTTAGGTAGACCGATCCACCTTTGGGCAGGCCATGACCCAAAGATAAGATCCTTTCTGATTAGTGACAGTTAATGACGGTTCCAGCATATGATCTCAATCGTACTATCCCACGATGGTCACACAGAAACCACCCCCAATGAATGGACTGAATAGCAGAATATTCTATTTGCACAACATAGTTTCTATGGGTTTCGACCTAGAGGACACAATGCCTCACTTTATTTTCTATCATAGGGATGAATCCCAAGGTCTCACACAGAACGACCTCAACGAACCATATACTACTGATCAACGATCAGAGTTCACTCATACGATTCGGATATTGGTTCTTACCGCTATAAGGTGCCCTCACATATCATCTTTCCACATGTCTCTTGGGATCTATGCCTAAGATGCATCCCTCACCATAGGAGAACACAATCATTGGTCTATTGGGCTGATCAGTCCCTCAACCACCTAACCTAAGTCTCCTCACTTTTTATGACTTCCAGGTAATAACACTCTCATGTAATAACTCAAGAGTCCTCAAACTATAGACTTAGGGGCAGGGTATTACTTATAGACCAAATCCATGGTCAAGAGTTAATGTTGTGCATTTGTTGAGGTGCACGCTAATTAAGCATTCAAGTAGTGGTGTACAGGGTATAATGATGACAATTCACATGAAGCATACATCACAATTCAATAACACAAATGAGACTATAGAAAAGTAATTACATAAGGTTAACTAGACATTCCCTGTAATGTGCCGAACATAATATTAACTACAGCTGTTGATCAACTTTATCAATCTCTCACATTTTATCCCTGCATGGAAGTAGTTCCATGAGGAAACAACTATAGATGTTTGACCAATCGAAATCATCCTTTAACCATTTGATATTTCACTACACTAATTTAAGTTAAGAGGTGAAAACCATACGAACAACATGGCATGTGCATATGGCATACAACAAGATTACATGCTATTTTGTGTGCGAACCCACGTGGGAACATATGATATTTTACCTTCCATACAGCATTGCATTTCACTTGCAGTGCATATTTTGTGTTGATATTAGTGTAAGAGCCTCTTGTATGAAACACATGGCCTAATTCTCATATTAGAATCTATGCATGTAGTTGTAGGATCATTGACCACTGAGTAATACCCTGTGAGGATGGAAGAGAACTTGTATTGTGTTTATCGATAATTATGTGTTCACATTGTTCACCACTTGCACATATCTGCTTATTACACATTGCTCACTATTGTACTTTTATCAAAATGTTGGAGTATGAGTGAATACACTTCATCGTAGGTTTACTCATTCGGGCTTCTAGTTGATGGATGTTGTTTATATTTCAGGTTCAGGAGCATAGATGCGAAGAGTGAGACCGAAATGGGTAGTGTACTCTGGTAGAACATTTGGTCTAATCTAAACATAGACTTTATTTACCTAGAATCATTTGATTTTAGTCTAGGTTGAATTTAGTTACTTATATCTTACTAGAACTATTAAAACCTTAAACTTATGTTTTTATTACTGTTATCCACACTCGTAGAAATATGGGGTGAAGGTTACGAATCCATCAAAATACCTATGAAATTGGGAATTTCTGGTTTGGGTTGTGACAAAATGGTATCAGAGCTTAAGTTCTTCTAAGAATTAAGTAACTAGTTTAAGATTTGTATAGGATCCCAGGTGAGAACCTTTTAGGTTAAAATTCCATTAGGTTGAGTTAGGGATAAGGGGTTTAGGTATGTATAGGTTATGAGTTAGTGAGGTACATTTGATTGCTGATTGTGCACCCTAACCAGTACTCTAGATGGATAAACAGGAATAACTAGCCTACTGTTCTTGGGAGTTCTGAATTAGCGGCTACTAGGGTGAAGTCTCTGCCAGGTATTAGGTCATCATGTCACTGGGATGTAATGATCTAAGACTTTGATTGTTGTTTGATTTAACTTAAAATTACTTAGAATGCCAATGCTGAGAAAATTTCAAATTTTAAAGCCAATGTAGTTACAAATGCATTGGGCAGAGGAATTGGACAATTTACAGAAGTTGGATTCTTAAAATTAAATAAGAAGATTAATAATTATAATTTATTTATATCTCACCAACTACTATTATATTATTTTTATTTTCTTGTATTTGTTTAGTTATTGGGTCTAAGTTTGGTCAAGTACTATTCATATCAGACCCGAGCCAGGAACCACACCCAATTTATTTTCTTTAAGGATTTCATGTTTGGAGTGATTTGATGTGATGAAATAGCTTTTACAAATATGAGAAAAATGTTTGTTTGGAAAATTTTCAATTTGGACCTCTGGATGGCTTCGGCGCACTGTTCGGCGAACTGTTAGGCCCACTGAACGTCGGGCCATAGCCCTAGCCAAGCTTACTTAACTTATTTTGTTCGGGGATTCCTTCATTTGCTCTTCTCTTCTTCTTTTGGTTGTTTCCTCCCATCACTTTCAACTAATTTCCTTGGTGATTCAAGCCCTTCATGCTCTAATCCAAGTAAGGTAAATCCCTTCCCTTTTTCCATTTTCTTGTTTCCATTGTCTTGCATGTATTTCAAAACCCTAGATTCCTTTTTTCTTCAAACCCTAAATAACCAAGCCTAAAAAGCAAAGAACCAGTAAGAGAGCCAAAACCCGTGGAGCATCTACCTTTAGTAGGGTACCCTCACCCGATCCCTGTGAAGAAGAAGAAATCGACATTCTGTATCAGCCGGAACCCGAAACCCCGGAAAATTTCTCAAAGTTTGTCAGTATTGGCTTACTGATTGAGAGACCCACTGTAGCCCTACACGTAGAATCCTATGATGTTCTTATAAAAACCTGAAAAATACAGATTAAAAAGAGCTTTAATATAAAGGGTAAAATGGTAATTAAACCCTCCACACCTAGAAACTAACCTAGGGTTATCATTAAACTAATGTTTAATTAATATTATAAACCATAGTAAAGGAATTAGGATCATTAACTAAGCTTTACAACTTAACTAAAAACATGATTAATGAATTAATATGTAACAGCCAAACAAGACTTAACTCTAACACCTAATTAAGCTAGACTTAAGGAAGACCCATTAATGTTAAAGCCCAATTGAATTAACTAAGGCCTAATTAGATTATTTAATACCTAATTTTCATGCTAAATCCATAAGGTAACTTAATGATTAATTTAACATCAAAATAGGACTATAAACTTATAGATAAACACCAACTATTAATCCTAATACAAGTCTAACTCCTAAAACATGTAAAATAAGACTAGCTAGGCAAAGTAAAAAATTAGAACACATCTAAAATTCGTGGGAACACTTAGGAAGAACAAGAAGAAGATTAAGAGATCTGAAAACTAGAAGGAATCTAACAGTTCTTCAATGGCAGCAAATCTTCAGTATCTTCATTGTGAGTTTTCCTCTATTCTTGTGTATTTATTCTCCATCTAGTGTCATATCATGGGGAACTACATTCTTTTATGCATGCAAAACCCTTCCCCGTGATCGTATTAGTAAAACCCAGAAAGATTTCATGACATTAATCAATTATGTATTTCTTATTAAGATTTAATCATTAAATAAACCAAGAACCAAGATCTGATAAGTATTGTTAATATTTGATATGATCTAATTAATAAATGGACCAAGTAATGGTGCATGAAACCTTAGGAGGTTTAAACGAATCACCTTGAAAAGTCCCAAGCCATAAAACCACTTCCCTCGCACCGGCGGTCTAACCGGTGTGCCGGTTCGCCTGCCAGCGGTAGACAACTCTGATCTGGGCAGGGCAGATCACTACCTAATCTGCCGGACACCAACCGGTGTGCCGGTAGACCCTACCGAATGCCTTGACACAACCAACCAAACTAGCCTAGCCCAACCGGTGTGCCGGAATCCTACCGGGACCCTGCCGGTTGAGCCACCCCTTCACAAAATTGATTATACTTCTTCAAATTGATAATTTAACCATTCCTTCACCATGTTGAGCCATCCTTTCACTATACTGAACCTTTCAACCTGCTAATCAAATCATCCCTTTTTGATACAGAATTAACCATCCCTTTTCCATTGATTATTGTACCAGCCACTGAAATTACCATTGACCTAACCTATTTCAATAATTCCTATAATTTAACCATTCCTTCACCATGTTTAGCCATCCTTTCACTATACTGAACCTTTCAACCTGCTAATCAAATCATCCCTTTTTGATACAGAATTAACCATCCCTTTTCCATTGATTATTGTACCAGCCACTGAAATTACCGTTGACCTAACCTATTTCAATAATTCCTATAAATTAATATGATCCTTTTAACCCTCTAAATTATATAAGTAACCCAATAATGTAATGATGTCAATTGAGTACTTGTTATCATGAGATTTGATCTTTAAACTGTTGTTCGCATTATTTACGACATCTTAGCTTTATTTGATGATATCAACACCTTGTTGTGAGAACATCTTAATTCCATAAAACTTAAAATATTAAACTATATTATCTATAATTCCGTCATCATGTACCATGTGCTTCAGACCATATATTTTGGGATATACTATGTGATTATTATTACCTTAGTATCATGAGATTGTGCTTATGTTCATGCTGATGTGAATATATGTGATGTGTTATTATTGTGTTTGACTTGCATTAATAAACGAACCTGAATCAAGGAGTTCCCGGCTGAGAAGGTTTTTTCTTTGACTTTAACTAATTATTATGTATACTACTTAAGACTCAAGGTAGGTTATACCATTTTTCTGTCCATTAAGAGACTATCATTAATTCGCCCAATGTGAGAGGTATGGGACTCAAAATACCTGTGTTAAGATGAAAGGATTTGGGATATGCCTTATATGGGAATTCCAAATCTGAATCATAAGAGTCGACCTTTTGGTATTCGGATTATTCATTTTTCTACTGAGGTTAGTCCTAATTATGTGACATCTTAGATTTTTGCATTGCCCTACGAACATAAGTGGGGGAATTGTGCCCTCTTGGTCGAAACCCCTTAAAAATATGATGCGCACATAGAATATCTTACATTGAGAGTGGCCATGTATGCGGGGGAATGGTTCGAGAAGACATTCTTGCT
>JAUPMG010014237.1:3561-15483 GCA_031762675.1 Pachysandra terminalis
GGACGACGCCGACAAGGCTGCTAAGTTCGAAGAGGGCTTGAGATCATCGATTAGGTCTAAGGAAGTACTCCAACAATTTAGGACATACTTGGATGTCCTAGAATGTGCAAGGATGGTGGAGAGAGACAATCATAGATATCGTAGAGAGCAAGATGAGAAGAAGAGTAACTAGGATAGAGGGAAGACTCATAAACCAAGAGATCAAGACGGGGAGCAAAACTCTGAGAAGACGCAGAGGATATGGAGAGGTCAGTTCCAGTTGACACTACAGCTCGTGTTGTGGCACCACCTTAGCCACGCCCGCCACCTAAGTGTTACAACTGCGAAAAGATGGGGCACATCTGAAGGTTTTTCCCTCAACTGTTGAGGCAATATGGAGAGCGTGTAGTAGCAGAGGCACGACCACCTCAGCGAGGTCGAGCCAATGTTTTGATTCAGAACATTGGAGAGTATGAGGGTGGTGTGGCTAACGCAGTGATTGAAGGTATACAATGCACACGCATGATTACATTCTGATTAAATTATCTTGCATGAACGACTATGACATGATTGTTTTGTGTGGTATGCTCGAATTTGTACTAAATTAAGAATATCATAACGAAGCATAATTGACTGCAGGATTGGGTGTTTTAGAAATATAGTGTGATTAATTTTGGGGATGAAATTTCCTAAAAGGGGGAAGACTGTAGAGACCCAGATCCGAAAATTAAACATAATAATTAAATTGAGATTAGTTAAATGAATTAAATAAGAATGGATAAAAATCCAAACATGAATTGATCTTATTACACATTTATTAATGAACTAACGTTCTAAGAGTTATATGATGGTCGTGTGGACTTGGGATTAAAACAAGTTCAAGTCGGTAATTTTCCGTTAACTAGTGGTGTGAGTCTTAGATTAATTTGAGCATTGGATTAATCATCAAGTAAATAACAGAGTTGGGGTTAAGGTGTAATAAGAAGAAAGTAGTAAGGAGGCAGTTGTAATTATTAAACATAAAAATTCTAACTTGGTCGCATAAGGGAAGTGTTGTGTTATAATGTATGATGAGGTTTCTAGAGAGTTATAACATGAGATAGGTTGTATGGTATGATGTTAGGGTGAATGATAACCAAAACATGAAAGCTTGTTTGTGTATGATATGTGGGTTATATATGAGCCCTGTGAATTGTGATGTGAATGTGTGGAGTGGTCCTAGAGTGATCATGGTTGAATTTTAGAAATATTTATATAAGAGAGTCTAATGTGAATGTGTGGATGGTGACATTTCTACTTTAAGTATTATCCCCTAAAAGAAAAGGAAAGATGGTGACATTTTCTACCTTGGGTATTATCCCCTAAAAGAATTGGAAAGATGGTGACATTTTCTAGCTTGGGTATTATCCCCTAAAAGAAAAGGAAAGATGGTGACATTTACTACCTGAGGTCAGTATCCCTTAAAAGAAAAAGGATAATGAGATTCAGTACTCTTTAGATAAGAGGAATCCGATGTGGTTGATTAAGCACATTCCTGGAACAGTGTTTCCTAGAGGATATGTGGGATTGATTCTTTGGTTAGGCTTGGCCTAACACACCTCTGCATTTATTACATCATTTCATCTCATCATAAGCATTTGCATCATAACTTCACATTGCATTGCATTCTTGATTGCGAGTGTCATTTCATCATTGTGTGCTCATGTTGTGTTCATTTGCATGAATTGCATAAATGTGTGTGGTGAATTGTTGTTGGTTGAGTTGTGGTGTGATTGTGTGGCTGTTGATTGACTTATGTGTGATGTGTGTCATGGTGAGATGTGTGACCATTGATTGATTTGATGTGATGTAAGGATACTGGTTGGGTCATGGTATGATATGTAGTTTTGCTGATTGATTGTTGTGTATGAATTGAATGTTAAATTATAAGGAGAAATGCTATAGTATAGAACGAACCATGAGATTAAGTAGCCTTGTGAGATGACGTGTATCATGGCAGAGTTCATGAGGGTATTGGTGTTTTGAGCAAGTTGTATATGCTTATGGTGGTATAGGAATGAGTATAATGACATGATAATGATGAGAGTTATAACATGTGAACATTATGTTTATAGTTGTGGTCGTATGTGAATGAATATAAGGACATGACAGTAATGGGATTAATGATATGTGAATGTTATAATATTGAATTGAAGACTTTGATGATTTCTTGATTTAAATGAAAAATGTCTGTTATGGCTTGCATGAATTGATATAATTTATTATATGACTATGAAGGTAGTTATTGTAGCTGCTTTGGATTTTTCCTATTAAGCCTCCAAGCTCACCCCTATGTTGAAACAGGTGGATCCCTAGAGTGATGATGGATCTGAGACAGGATACATTAGGAGAATGTGAATGAGGCTATAGGAACTTTAAGAATTATTTAGTTGTTGTCTGAATTATGGATTTGTTATTTTCTGTTTTGACCCTAAGTGGGCATGAATAATGTAATAATTTGATTATGGTTGGATTTTATTTATATTTGTTGAATTTTATATGAACTTTTTTAATTTTATGAGACTTTCACTGAATATAGTTATGCTATGTTAGACCACAAGTTGGTTGATTTGGTTCGGTTCCATCCATGGGTTAGATCCGAAGGTCATTCCCTTGGATATCCTCGAGATTATATATCTCGAATTCGGGGCGTGACAGATTGGTATCAGAGCTCTAGATCACATTACCTAGGGTAAAGATAACATAGAAGTGAACATTAGGATTCACTTGTGTGAATTACGTTTTGAGTGATTTGTATGAATTGCTTGACATTGTGTGAAATACTTTGAATTAAGTGTTGTGTGTACATGTTGTGTGTGTACGCATAATGTGGGTTGTATGATTACTGTAGGTTGCGCAGCTAGAGTCTAGAGTTTAGCAAAATCCTAGGATGAAAACATAGAAAGATGTTAATTTAGGAACCACTTCTATGAATTCATGATGGGTGATTTCTTGAAAATTGTTTGGTATGGTGTAAGTATATCAAATGGTATGCCTTTTGCTTATATGTGATGTGTGTGAATATGATTGTGTGATTACTCATTATAATTGCTCTAGGTTGGAGATCTAGAGGCTATCAAATTTAGTGAGACCTAGGAAAAAACATAAAGACATGTAAACCTACGAATCACATGAAATTTTTTGGTGTGTACAACCTGACTGGTTTGCTGAATTTTGTGAATGCTGTGATTATTCTATGGTGTGTACTTGTGAAATGCCTTGAATTGTGTGCGGAGTACTTCTTGCAAATTGTTTGATATTGTGTGATTATTTTGGAGTCATGTATCTTCTATGCTTACATGTGATACGTATAAGAATGCTTATATGGAACTATTAAGCCTTACACTTAGAGACACATCTGCATAGGAATTATAGTTAAGGAATTGGGTGTTGATTGCTAAGTATTATGTCTTAACTACTCGATCTAGAGTAGGATGCCTTGAATAGTATACTTGCAATGTTCTAAGTAATGTATGAATATACCAATGTAGAAATAATTTCCTATGAACTTATAGACTTATATCATAATGGAAAGTGTCATTTAGTGACTAAGAAAGAACTAGGTAGATAGGATGTGAATGTAAGGAATGAGGATTGCCTTGGTGTATACCTTTATCAGTAATGCTGGATAGACAATTTGGAGTAGGGGTACCACTACTTTTCAAAAGTCTGGAACTGCATTATAAGGATGAAATTTATGATGAGTAAATTGGACTACCTTGTCTTTAAAAGACATGATAATCAAAGACTTAAAATAGGTTGATTGATATGACTATAAAATTTATTTTGATACTAAAACAAATTATTTTCCAGAAAATGGAGACAATGCAGTTGCAAATGCATTGAATCAAATTCTTTGAACATAGAGAGAAATTAGACATGTACACAAATGAAATAGTAAACAATGAAAATATAAGTGTATAAAATATTTAATCATTAGTTATTAAAAATTTATATGCTATAACTAAGATTTTAATTTAGATCTAGATCCAGAGAGCTTATTTTAACTTTTGACCTGGCCCGACTCAACAATCGAATGAAACCAAGTATTCACCTAATTAAATTATATACCACGAATTGAAATAAAATTTTATGGAAAATATGTCTAATATGGTACGATAAATGATATCACGTTGTTCATATACTTTGAGCATGTTGTTTGTAAACATATTACCATGAGTCTAGAACCATGTAAATAATTATAACTAATGATGTCGTAAGGACCAATAAGAGATTAAATAATGAAATTATAGGTGTATACATTAATCGAGTAATGAATAATCATACCTTAATTTGTGTATACAGCTAATACTAAATTGAACATTAATGAATAGTGATGATTTTGTGAGAAAGCATATTATAATTGAATATAAAACAAGAACGAATATAGATATTTTTGCGAAATATACAAAAGAAACCATCTTGGTATAGACTATAAATGTGAAGTAAAACATAATGTAAATAATACATGTTATGTGAAAACGAAATGCGTGAGTGTATGAAAATAATAATATATGCTTATGAAGTGTAGATTAGTAATAAGAGTGTTGCAATTATATATATATATATATATATATATATATATATATATATATATGGTAAGTAAACTGTGTAAGTACAGTACATGATAAGTAACTAAAGGATTGCACATAAATGTAAGTATACATATTGAATATTAAAATGAATAAAAGAATGGGTTAAGTTATTAAGTATGGGGGTAATACCAAGTAAGGTAGCATATTCTCATTATAAATTAATATCAAATATAAAGTCAAAAATCCTAAATTGCTTGAATATATTACCATATGAAGATTACATACTATTTTATCATAGGATGAGATTTTGAGATGTTAAGATTAATTGTAGTTAACCGTGCAATGATATTAATATTATAAATTTCACACTAGGGAGATTGAAACTCATATACATAGATATCCTTCACCAACATATTTGAGACGAACATCGTGATAGTGAGATGAGTTCACCCCATTAATAGATTGTGAAATACATCTCTAGTGAATGAAAGTGTTTGACCCATTCAACCCTTACGATAAAATAAAAGTAAAAGTGAAATTAAACTCTATTAGTGGTTTGAATATAGGATTAGAACAATCGTAAATTTCGGGACGCGATTTCTTTTAAGGGGAGTAGATTGTAGTGACCCTAACCCGGAAATTAATATAATATATTAATTGTGGATTATCTATATGAATTGAATAAGCATAATTGGAAATCCAAGTTTTAAATTGATTAATAAATGCCTCTAATTGATAAAATAACTTAAATTAGTTAAACTAAGAGTGATCATAATCTTTATATTAAATTTATAAAATAAATTGTGATGTTTTAATTGAATATAGGAACTAATTTTAAGGGTAATATATGTTTTGATAGATACAGTACATAATTGGGGTCAGATTGTAATTAAGGGATATATATGAGAGTGTGGTGCAATTAAATGAATGTAAGTTAGGCTTGACCCAGATCTGGTCGTGTGGCCCATTTGATAATGATAGGGTTAAAGTAGTAAATTAAGTTAGATTTGAATTAGGGCTTAGGTCCAACGTGTGGATTAGTATGCTCATGGGTTGGTCGTATGACCCAAGAAAGGAAGTTTAGACTTGTATTTTGCTATTATTTTTAACTTTCAGCAACTTAGAGATAGAGGGAAAGTCTCCCTCACTACCACTAGCCATCCAAATAGTATCGTGGTTTAAAGGGAACTTCCCACCTTGTAGTGCACGATCAAGGAAGGGAAAAGGGAGGGAAAGAGAGTTTCTCGTTTTGTTGAAGAAGAGAAAAGAAACAAGGAGAAAAGGAGAAAAGGAGAAAGAAGAAAGAGAGAAGAAAGAAAATCTGCAGAAACAGTATCATCAGGCTTGAGAAAATATGCAGAAATAGTAATATTAGAAGAAGAGGTAGGGATTTCCATGGTTTCTATGGTATTTACAGTCATAGGAATATGATAAATTTCTTAGGATGAGCATCTATATTTCCTCGTTTTGCATGAAAAATATATGATTGAACCATGTTTAGATTGATTTATGTGTTTGTGACGATAACATGAAAATATGATTTTGGGTGAATTATGCTAGATCTAACGTGTGCATCCATGTTTAGATGCTAGGTTTGGTGTATAACATGTTGGTGAGAATAAATGGTAGTATAAACTTTGAATTTGTATGAGAAAAGTGTGAATTTGAGTTTGTGAGAATTTGGGCACGAAGCCCTAGGTTTTTTTTGTAAAAATATGGTTGAAGATGAACCTCGGCAGGCACCTCAGTCCGATAGAGCCTACCCGCCGACCCCCCCAAAATCCCTGGCCATTCAGTCTAGCTCGAGGAGGGACCAAGCTCAGCAGCCGAGAAGCTCGGCAGGACCCTCTGTTTGACCAAGCTTGCGACCTACCCCATTTGGTTCCATTTTTGGTGGACATCAAGGTTTTAAGGTTTATGTGATGTGTGTGGTGTTGGTTTGTGCGAATTATATGTGTGTGAAGTTTCATGCATCAAAAAGGTACTAGTTACCCCAATTTACTATGTGTTGTGACTATATATGGTGTGTTATGATGTGTGATGGGGTTTTTAGAGAGTTAAACATGAGATAGGCTGTATGGTATGATGTTAGGGTGAATGATAACCAAAACATGAAAGTTTGTTGGTGTATGATATGTGGGTCCTATATGAGTCCTATGAATTGTGATGTGAATGTGCGGAATGTTCCTAGAGTGATCATGGTTGAATTTTAGAACTCTTTATATAAGAGGGTCTAATGTAAATGTGTAGATGGTGACATTTTTTACCTTGGGTATTATCCCCTAAAAGAATTGGAAAGATGGTGACATTTTCTACCTTGGGTATTATCCCCTAAAACAAAAGGAAAGATGGTGACATTTTCTACCTTGGGTTAGTATCCCCTAAAAGAAAAGAATAATGAGATTTTAGTACTTTTTAGATAAGAGGAATCTGATGTGGTTAATTAAGCAAATTCCTGGAACAGTGTTTCTCCATCACATGTGATAGATTGGAAAGAACTACCACTTAAGGAGGATGTATATATCCTATGAAGAGTCTTCTGTGAGAATTATGGATCGAAAGGAGCAAATATTGAGGATGAAGACTATTCCGCTTGTGAAGGTACAATGGAATCACCGTGATGAAGCCGAAGCATCATGGGAGCTTGAGTCTGAAGTCCAGAAGCGGTATCCATCATTATTTCTGAACCGAGGTATGTACAATTTCGGGACGAAATTTCTTTTAGGGGAGGTAGATTGTAGTGACCCGGATCCTAAATCATAATTAACATGATTTAATTACAATAAACAACATGGCCTGATTTGAAGAATAGGGCTTAATTGTGATTAAGTGAAATTATGAGGAAACTTATATAATTTCATGCATTTCAGGGAATTAGGGTCTTGGGCTCAGCATGTACACTAAATTGGACATGGGCTGGTCGTATGGCCCATGGGATGAGGTAAGGCTAGAATAGTCTTTTCCCTTTTTATCTGAGTTCCCAGCAACTAAAGAGATTGAGGGACAGTTACCTTAACCTCGACAACTTCCTTTCAAATAGGGACGTGCATGTAAGGGTCTCTTGCTGGATTGAACCACACGACCAAAGGGGGAAAAGAGGAGGGAAAAACCAGATCTGAAAAGGAGATTTCAGCCATAGAGAGAAAAGAGAAAAGAGAAAAGTGGAGAAGAAGAAAAGAGAAGAAAGTAAAGAAGGAAGAAGAGCAAAAGGGAAAGAAGGCTGGGAAAGAACTGTGGTGATCTTTCAAATTCCTAAAGTTGCAGAAAAGCTTAGGAAGAGAGAGGTAAGTTTTCCTTCGTTATTATTGTAATCATTTTCATGGAAATATAATGACTGTTATGATAGATATAATGATCTAGGATGATGATGCATGGAAATTAGGGAATGAATGTAGGTCTTTGATTTGTTTGTATAATATGTACAGGGATTGATTTGTATGCCTATAACATGATCCTATGATGATATGATGACCTAATATGTGATTTAATGCATATAGATGTATTTGATGTATAGAATGTTAAAGAGATTGATTTGTTATGAAAACTATGATTTTCGGAGATATAAACTATATTTTATGTTGGATCATGATTGACACAGACTTCTATGAAATTTGGGAATTTTTCTGGGATGGCACGAACTTCAGCCAAACCCATGGTCAACCGAAGGATCGATCAAAAATCACATATATGGTCCCAAATCACTGGACCAACATGTGAGGTTTAGGAGGAATAGAAAAGCGGAACCGAAGTTTTTGGTCTGAGTCAGGGTCTACAGAACCTTGTGACCGAAGCCTAATAGACCATAGTTTGGGTGGGTAGCTAGGTCTTGGCCTTGTGAGGTTGAGTATGATGTTATTTTTGCTCAAGAATGCATGTATAAATGTTTGTGCAACAAAAGGATTCAATTTGCTTCTGTTTTGGTTTGTTGTGAGCTATTCTAATGTGTTTTAGTGTACGGGACTATGTGAAGTGTGATACAGGTGTATTTTTGTTGTGTGTTTGTACTATGAATATGTTTAGTGTATGGATTACTTGTGTTTTGTGTGAGGTCCCTTGTGACCAGGTATTATGTGTAACTTTGAAGAGTGATCCTAGAAGGTTCACTGTGTTATTTCAAAACTCCCCCAAGGGAGGAGGGTCTGATAATCTAAGTGTGTGTTTTTTCAAAACTCCTAGGAGGGTCTGACATGTAGGCACTGATATGAGTCCGTCTAGGGTGATTTCTACCAAGGGTTAACTTGTTCCCTGAAAGGAAATTTGGTGGTTCTACATGGGTTAAATTGTCCCCAAAAAGGATTTTGGTGGTTTCTACCATGGTTTAACTTGTCCCCATAAAGGAAATGTTATGGTGTTTTCCTACCTTTGGGTACCCAATCCCTGAAAGAAAATGGTGTTGTAGCACATTCCTTGGGTAGCATTACCAGAAGGAGATGTGAGTGTGATTCTTTGGTTAGGCTAGGCCTAACAACCCCGCATTGCATACATTTCATCATACCATTCATCTCATGAGCATTTTTGTATGTGTTTATCATTTCATCATCTAATTGCTATATGTTTTTATTCATCTTCATTGATTGTGTGTTTCTGATGTGGACTGATCTATAGTGATTGGATGTTGTGTGTATTCATGAATTAGAACTATGAGATTAGTGGATTGTTAAGAAGTGTTTCGGCATGATTAAGATCTTGAGGTTATTGTTTTATGAGAAGTGTTTCAGCATGATTAAGATCATGAGTTTACACTACAAAAAAAGGACTTTTTACCAGCGGTATTTGGCGGCAGTCCAATAACAACCGCCGTTAAAAAGTGGTTATCTCGGCGGTTTTTATTAGACCGCCGAGAATTACCCCGTTCGAGCGGGAATTTTCCCCGGTGAATTAGCCTATTCTCAGCGGTTTAGTAAAAACCGCTGAGTAAGTGTTAGCTTTGATTGGCAGTTGTTACTAAACCGTCGAGAATAGATTTATCGGCGTTCTAGTAATAACTGTAGAGTATTGTCTTACTCAGCATTTTTTACTAAACCGCCGAGAATAGGATATTTACTCCACCCGTGAATTCCTCTTTTCTTTCTTCCTTCCTCTTTTCTTTCTTCCTCTTTTCTCTCCTGCGAAACCCCCTCTGCGTGTTTGCTCTCTGGCGATTTCCCCTCTCCGACCGTCACCCCTCTCCGGTGATTTCCCCTCTCCGGCCGTCACCCTTCTCTGCACGCTTCCTCTTTTCTCTCCCGCGAAACCCCCTCTACGCGTTTTCTCTCCAACAATTTCCCCTCTCTGGCCGTCACCCTTCTCCAGCGAGCAATTTTCAGGTATCTGTCCCCTTTTTTTTCAATTAAATTGATTCTTATTTAGATTGCTTTGATTCTTTCTCTGCTTTTATTAGTTTTCTTATTGATTTTACGATTGAAAGCATTATTCACCAAGTTACCCATGTTGATCCCGCCCCAATCTTTTATTGAACTTTTTTTTATTAATTCTCTTAATCTATTGATGTTGTGCTCTTATTTTCTTTCATCCAAGAGATTTTATTTACTTTATTTTATTAGTTTTCTTATTGATTTTGTGATTGAAAGCATTCTAGATCACTTGGTTTAAGAACTTTGGAATAATCTTATATATATATATATATATATATATATATGTCTGTGTGTTCGTGTGTGTTTGATTAGGTAGATGTAAAGTTAGTGGACTTTAAATGTATGTTTGGCTTCTTCTTTTTTAATTACTTTATTCTATTATCATAATATATAAATTTCTTGTAGTTGATGAATGTATATTATTTAGAATTACAAGATTGATTTTTTAGATTAATACTACAACAATTCCTTAGATTTGTTAGTTGCTAACTGAAAGTTAAACTTTTATGTACACATGTTTTAATTTTGTTTTTTTTAACTTGTAATATATTTTTTGATGTTTTCTTTTTATGGATCTTTTCTGACTTATCTTTTTGAGCAAGGAACATATTAAACTTGATTTTTTCTTGCATCTGTTTGTGTTGTGTGTGTGTGTGGCCATATCATGTTTCGGTAACAATGGGTGAGACACCAGAATAATAATCATGATGTTTTACAGATTTCCTGTCTCATCAGGAAACTAATTCAGCTAAGAAATAGCTAGAATCCTTTTGCCTTTTTGAGGGGCAACCTATAGTGAAGTTTGTTACAGGCCTGGAGGGTTGCATCATGTTAGCAGCCAGCGTAAAACAGTTCTTCTAAATTCTTTTGTTAATGTTGTGACCAACTGGTAGGATGATAAGTCATGAAAATACCACATTTTATCACTTTATTTCCATGACTTATTTGATATTTTTCTCATATTTCATTTCCCATTTTACTCAGAATTTGCCAAATTCCTCTATCTTTGTATTTTATTTTAATTATCTTAATTATGTCTAATTTATTGATGCAAAGACATTTTTGGGACAAAGTCTGGTTTAGACGGGTCAGACCATCCTGGTCAAAGGAAATCAAACTCAAGATAGTTCAGTTCAGGTGGGTTAGATCAAAAACCGGAAACAGAATCCAACCCGATTCAAATCATTCAAGCCAATCTGACCAGTTTCCGACTCAAGCCCAGCCAAGGTTATGACCCGACCCATCAACCGAGTTAGCCCAAGTCCAAAGCACTTATGCCGAGTCAACTCAGCCTAAGGGCGAGTCAACTCTGTTTTTGAAATTTTTTTGTTCATGCGTTTTGCTTTTGGAAACCAGTTTGGAAGCTTTGATGATCAAGGAGGAAGGATCTTGAAGGTAAATTTGATTTTCCAGAACCAAATTAGAGGCAAAGACAAATCAGAATTAGTTGGAGAATTGTTTGAATGGGTTGAAACCAATTCACGTTTTTAGCATGCCCAGAATTTTCGAACAAAGACCAGTTGTGTTTTTGGTATGTTTCGAAATGGGAAAGGGTGTTGATTCGTTTTAGCAAGAGAAGAAACTTGGCTGGGGAAGGAAGAATTCGAAATTGGGTGTCTTTGTGTTTGGAGAGAACCCAAGAGTTGAAAATAGATGCTAAAAGTTGAAAAAATAGAAGCAAGACCAAAAATAGCAAGAGTAAGTTGAAGAACTCTATATAAGGGGTTGATTCTGAACGTGAAGAAGAGTGGAAGAGGTTGGACGAAAGCTTTGGACGTGGAGCTTGGAGCTTGGAGCATCATTTTCTTCTCTCCATTGCTTTTCTTCTTTTTAATGTTCTATTTTAATGTTCTTGAAGACTATGTTTGTTCTAAGTTACATTATGAACTAATTTTATAACTAAGGATTTGATGTATTCTAGACATGATGTTTTAACTATAAATATTATTGCTATTGAATTTATAGTTCATAATTGAGTATTTTATCATTGTGCTTAATCCAATTGAGTGCTTGAT
>JAUPMG010014257.1:0-29440 GCA_031762675.1 Pachysandra terminalis
CCTTCATAGTAACTTCGATGATTTCTGAGTCACTGCATGAGATCCAATCTTTGGCAGGTGCAAAAACCAACTCCAGCATAGATCGGTTTGGGTCATAATATTCCTGCATAAGAAAGAGCGAACCACAAATAGAGAGATAATTAATGGAATATCTGGAAGATGCCTAGACGGAGAAACAAAGTGAGGCAAAATGTTTCAATTCTTGCCAAAACCCAGGACATTAAACTGATACAAATATGAGACTCATGATAAAGTAAATTATGTCCTAAATTTATGGCCTTTTGAGGAACTGCTGCATCAACAAAGGAAGAAATAATCCGCATTTCACATGACAACTAGAACTGTCAACAGATCGGATCATGATCCAAATCCGACCTGGAAACATTAGATTTGGTATAGTATTTTTTATCCAAATATCCAATATACATCTGATCCAGTTCAATATACATGCATACAAATAAGTCACACAGGATTCAAATTCGGATCAGATATCTGAGTTCATGATCAAAATTGAATTTGGATTACACTATTTGTGATCTGTCAGACATCAGACATATTCAGAGATTCAGATTTCCTTATCAGTTCGAACTTGGATATGTTATGATCCAAATCCAACTAATTTACAGCCCTATTGGCACCGCCTGCCCCATGTCTACAAAATGTTCACACATGTAAGGAGGAAGGCTTCCTCATGTCTCGAATGAAGTATCCTTCAGATTTTTACTTCTTCACAGGACATTAAACCTGAGGTTTTTGAAGTAATAGTTTTCCACTTACTATTTACACTGAAGATGAAGCAAAAGAGAAAATAAATAAGGAAAAAAATTTATTATTTCAGAAGAAAATCATTTTTCATCTTCTTTTTTTCCTTCCTGGTGGGTGGAAGACAATTAACCTAAAAACAGATTGAACTATATGAAAAGAACTATGAGTTTGCAGATCGCATACCATAATAAAAGGTTATTTATATCAATAATGGGAAAAGGGGCACACATGTCTAGATGCTTAAGAATGCGATAAGGCATGCATCTAATTCAGCTGTAAGAATTGGGAAAGCATAAGCTGAATAAGTAGAAAGTGGAGGACGTGGCTTTAAATAGAGCCTAAATTTACCTTACAAGTCACAGACATGTCAGCGTACACACTCAGAAGAGTACTTCTGCATAAAAAATACAGAAAGCAGTATTACATGAATAAGTAACACGAATGATACTAGTAATTCAATACTAGTGCACTCTCCTAACATGTCTCTAGATGATTGATTAGAGGGTGGGACCCACATGAGGCCCACTTTGCAAATAGCCAATCATGGGTAGACAAATTGCTCAAGTACACAAGCATGGGAGTAGCAAGCATGGCTAGTATTATCTTATGCAATATTTGTGAAATGCAATTAACCTATAATACATGAAACAAAAAAGTAGCTCTCTGTCCGGCCTATGACGTACATATTAAAGAAATGCAGAAGTTCAAACACACCAAATAGTGTGTCAGACCTGGAACATCTCCTATGCTAAATGAATGGATGATAATATCAATTCGAGTAAGATACTTTCAGAGTACTGTTCGCTGTACATTTGTGCAACAATGCTGTTTAAAAGAACCATCCCTAGTCAGGACCACAGGGTGATGATCGTCTTCCAGATACACGTGGCTCCTGGCAATGTGGAGAGCATAGCTTCCTTCCAACTTATGTCTTGACTAGTGTATTCATTGATAAAGTATAATGCAAGAATGAGTTTAATGCAAAATGTAAAGAAAAGAAGTTCTATTAGTGTTGGAATGTGTCCCACATCGCCAGGCTTTGCCCCGTCTGTGCTGGTTATAAGGTGCCAGTTCCCCTCTTCTTAATACTTGGGTTTTAAGGAGTTGAATGGGCTGGGCTTTTCAACTTGGTATCAAAGCTTGGTTGGGTTTGTTGTCCGGTGTTGTTCGGCTGTTGTGGTCCAGGGGGGTGCGTTGGAATGTGTCCCACATCGCCTGGCTTTGCCGTGTCTAAGCTGGTTATAAGGTGCCAGTTCCCCTCTTCTTAATACCTGGGTTTAAAGGAGTTGAATAGGCTAGACTTTTAACTTGGTATCAGAGCGGGAGGTCAAGTGATCAAATCCCAGGGCCTATATTTTTGTGTTTATTCTCCCACGGGTATGCTATTCCCGTGCGGGTGTGTGTGGGTGGTGTGTGTTTGCCTTGGTGCCCTTTGTTCTCCCACGGATGTGTTGTTCCCGTACAGAGCTCGCACGTGCGGGAGGGTATTGAACCATTTGATATACACTGTTGTGCCGTTCTCTAACAGCTTGAGCTTTTAGAGCAAACGGTGTTTAACAAAATTTATTACTAAAATTAGTTAACCAATATTACTTAAACCAATAAAAATAAGTGATAAAGTTCACTAACAAAATGACCACTATTTTAGTAATAAATGAAATTAAGTGATGAATTAACATTAATGTTAGTACTAAAATTAATTCCCCCATTAGCTTTACATTAGTTGAGTCGAGTCTAAGCCCAAGTCATGCAATACTTGATAGGGAGCGATTTATGGGAGTATTTGCCCTCGACTCTGTCAAAATGTTAGAGATCGTCTAGCCATTTTCACTTTATGTTTATGGTATTTCAGTATGTTCTTTGAAATGTCATTAGTTTTATATTGTGGTTTGGAACTATAGTTATCCTAGTCAACAAGCCCCATAAATTTTTTTATTACATGTATTGTCTACTAAATGTAAGGAGCATTATGGGTGCACAATCTTGTAAATGATGAACAAAGATTCTAGACAGGAAGATTTTTGATGACTGCAATTTAATCTTTTACTAGGATAACTGCAACTTATACAATTTCTAGGATAAATTGTCTTATCTTCCATTTTTTAAATGTTTTTTGCATTACCTATATCAAGGTTCTACTTCTAGGTATTGGAACCGGGTACTGGACCAATGCTAGCCGGTACCTGTACAATGTGTTGTTATGTGGAGGCTGATGCTACTGGGACAACCGGGCAGTGTTGATGATCCGCTAGCACTGGGTGTGCATCCGTGGACGTAGGCAGAATTTGCCGAACCACGTAAATCTGTGTCATTGTGTGCTTGATTTCTTCTTCATCGTTTTATCTTTCTTTCTTAACACAATATTGGAAAAATACTAATAAATATTGGAAAAAAAAAAGATACTCTTAACTACGAAGACAAATCAAGTTTAGAGAATGCATATAACAATCATACTCCATAAAACCAACACGTTTTTTTTTTTTGATCGATAACGAAGATTTTATAGATAGAAAAGAATGTACAAAAACAAAAAAGTAATCTATTCCCCAAGATAGAGAACCAACTACAAGGAAGACAAAAAGAAGTCAAAAAGACCCAAAAGAAATCAGTACAAAGAACTACATCACAATGATGATCTCCCAACATCTGACAAGGTCTGAAGAAGTCACATTATGAAATTCTGGAAGAACCCTACACCAAGCAGCCATAGTACCCACAATCAAATTGATGAGACGGTTCAGGTTCCTCCAAGAATTCTCAAAAATCCTTTTGTTTCGTGCACTCCAAATATGCCAAATGATGCAGAAAAACAGCACCTTGAAAATACTTCGTCCCTTCTTCCCCAAAGCACTCCACTGATCAAAAAGATCTTTCACATGTCTCGGGGGGGCCCAAACCAAACCAGCATTCTTAACAAAGAAGTTCCACACCATTGTAGCATAAGCATAAGAGAGAAAGAGATGGTCAACGGATTCTTCATTATGCATACACATCACACAGACCTGAGGGGACAAAACCATGTAGTTTCTTCTCCTTTGAAGATTATCTGTGGTGTTGATACGGTTAAGGAAGACAGTTCACACAAAGGCTTTAACTTTAAGGGGAACTTTAGACCCCCAGATACGAGAGGTGGAGAAAGGAATCAAGGGATTAAGACTACTCTTCCGAATAGAGCCAAAAAAAGTTTTACAAGAAAAACTACCACTGGGGTCCAGACACCAAATACGGGTATCAAGGGATGGCTCATCAATAAAAACGTTTTTAAGGAGATCAAAAAGATTACGTAATTCATCCACCTCCACCAATCTTGGATCCCGACGAAGAGGAAGATTCCAAGAGAGACCCGAAAGAGACCAACTCAAGCCATCAACAACAAGGGAATCTTGACAACGAACTAATTGGAAGACTCTAGGGAAGCAGGGGGGGCAAAGAATTTTCACCCCACCAAACATCAGTCCAAAAACGAATAGACAAGCCTGAACCCACTGAAAATCTGACCTTATTGGAGAACATAAGAAAAAGAGAGGTTATATTCTTCCAAGCTCTAGACGATTTAATATAAGCCCTAGGATTGACATCCCACCCATTTGAATGAACACCAAATTTACTTGCAATGACGGAACGCCACAGTCTTCTTTTCAGTGCTAAATCTCCATAGCCATTTCCCTAAAAAAAAGCCAGATTCCGCGATTGAAGATTGCCCAGATTAAGCCCACTTTTGTCCTTCTCCTTACACACATCAACCCATCTCACTAAATGATCATTTTTTCCCCACCACCCTCCCAAAGGAAATCTCTTTGGAGTTTTTCCATCCTATTAATCACTGATTTAGGAGCCTGAAGCAGAGACATATAATACGTAGAAAGACGACCTAAAGGCGCTTGAATCAAAATGATGCGACTGCCAAAAGACAAGTAGTTACGCTCCCACCTAGCCAACCTTTTCTCCATTTTTTCAACAACCGATGACCAGAACTGAACACTTTTATGATTCCATTAAAGGGAAATCCCAAATAAGTCATCGGCCATCTCCCCACCCCACATCCTATAGCCGCACAACACTCCTGAAGGTAGGACTCCTCCACATTGATACCAGACAAACTGCTTTTTTCCAGATTCATATTCAGCCCTGACATCATTTCAAAACATTTAAGGATGTATTTTGTCCAAAAAACATTATCTTTTGATGCTTCCAAGAAAATGATCGTATCACAGGAATACGATCGCTCACAACTTTAAACCCCTGGATTCTACCAATCTCCTCTGCTTTCTGTAGGAAACGACTCAACACGTCACTCACGAAGGTAAGAAGAAGGGGGGAAATGGGATCACCCTGTCTAAGGCCACAAGAAGATGGAAAAAGACCAACAATACCCCCATTAAGACATAAAGAGAAGTGAACATTACTAATGCAACCCTTGATCCACCTACACCACTGATCCGGGAACCTTTTCCATCTCAGGACAGACTCAACAAAGTTCCAATCAATTTTTCATACGCCTTTTCCAAATCGACTTTGAAAACAAGACCTTTCTCCCCCAACTTTTTCCTCTTTTCAATACACTCATTAGCGAGAAGGATACTATCTAAAATTTACCTCCCGTTGATGAATGCACTCTGATTACAAGACACCACATCCCCAACCACTTTTTTAGTCTATTCGCAAGAACTTTGGCAATCATCTTTTAAACGCTAGTCGTGAGACTGATGGGTCTAAAGTCCTTAGTTCTCACAATGCCTTTAACTTTACGGATCAATGCAAGGAAAGTGCAGTTAATCACTTTATTTATTATCCCACTCAAGTGGAACTCCCTGAAAACCCTCATCAAATCATCCTTGACAATATCCCAGCAATCTTGAAAAAAAGCCATAGAAAATCTGTCTGGACCCGCTACTTTACTTCTATCAAGTTCCCAAACCGCTTTCTTAATCTCAAAATTTCTTTCTAACCACCCCACTCTACCCACCTCAATCATAGGACACTTCAGCCTATTAAGGTCAAAAGTACAATTCTGGCCCGAGGAATAGAGATTGCTAAAGTAATCAATAAACTCCTTTTCAATACCAATGGGATCCTCCACAGCACCCAAATCAGTCATCAACATGGAAATCACGTTCTTTTTGTTCCTGAAATTGGCCATTTTATGAAAAAATTTGGTATTGCCATCGCCTTCTTTGATCCAAAGGATTTTAGATTTTTGTCTGCAGCATATCTCCTCTTTCCTAAGAATTTCCTCAAGTTCTAATTTCAGATTACTCCTTTTTGACTCATCCCCATTCAGACCTAAGACTTCTTCTGTCCTATCCAAGCTACCAATATTCTCCAGTAATTCCTGTTTTTTTTTTTTTATTATCCGGGATGCATCCAAATACCTCCTTATTCCACTCACGAAGCTTACCTTTGATCTCTTTAAGAGCCCTCATAAACTTAAAACCTTCCCAACCCCCCAACACAGGCACATCCTTCCACCAAGATCTTATCATATCCACAATGTTAGGATGTAGAAGCCACATGTTCTCAAATCTAAAAGGAGGGGGACCACCCAAAGCAACCTTATCAGTATTCATCAAGAGGGGTATGATCCGAAGTGGGTCTGGGTAACACCGTCAAGGTAGCACAGGGAAAATGGGACTCCCAGCTAGGTGACACAAGGAATCTATCCAATCTATAGCATAATGGTTTCTCCTGAAAGTTAGACCAAGTAAATAGCCCCCCTAGCAAAGAAAAATCATACAATCCTACCTCATCAATAAAATCAGTAAACTCTCTCATGCTCCTTATTACTCTACTTCCTCCCAACTTCTCATGAGAAAATTTGATTACATTAAAGTCGCCAAAAAGACACCATGGAAGGTTCCAGAGATCTCTAACGACCTTAAGTTCATCCCAAAACAAGCTTCTAATCCTAGGCTTATTAGGGCTATAGATACTAGACAGAACCCACTCAAAACCATAATCCACATTCAAGAATCTGATTGAAAAGGAGAAGCGACCTTTCCACACATCCACTTTCTTAACAACATCGACGTTTCAAATCATACAAATACAACCCGATCTACCAACAAAAGGAACAAAATCCCATTCCTTATTTTTAACATCCCCAATTTGTCTGATAATCGTTTTAGATACCGCTTCCATTTTTGTTTCTTGAAGCACAAGGATATCTGGCCTAACCTTCCTACTTAACTCCTTAACAGCTCTCTTTTTTTCACTCCCTCACAGCCCTCTAATATTCCAGCTTATGATCTCCATTGAGTAACTCTGCTATCCCTTACGACCCCTTGTCCTTTGGTTTCCTCCTCTGATACTGATGACAATCCTACTGACTACTAACCTCCTTATGCTTACCACCAACGTCCACATTAATAACTTCAGACCTATCCCTAAATACATTCACAATCTCAGCTACAGGAACTGATTCACCCTTAGAGTTCAGAGCGTGAATATGAAAGTCAGCAGCAACAATACCAATACTCTCCCAAACATCACCTTCACCACTAACTTTAAAAGCACACTCCGCGCAAGTCTAGAAGAATTTCAAATGTGAGCAGACCTGGGCAATCTTCACACCTGAGTCAGAAAACCTTTTAGAGAATATAGAGCCAGTAGATTTAGTGCTGGGAAGAGAACCAGAGTGACCATCCTGCAAACTCAATTAGTGACACCAAATAATAGGGAAACATTCGAATGACAACCAATTAAATCAGCAGTACCTGAAATATGTGGTACCTCCAATATTCTATGTTCATCGGCATCTTCCAACGGAATGAAGAGAGGTGATGAGAACTCTAAAGAAAGACCTGTGCAGGGTTCAGGAAGAAGACTGGAATAGAACTGCTCCCTAATTTATCAAAAGAAATCCTAGAGATAAAGATATTGATGACTGCAACTTAATCTATATGCTGGCATTTCTTCACCATTATAACCCTAGTTAATATTAGTGGTCTTGGCAGCAAGGAACTTGTGTTATTTCCCCTTTTGCAACTTCTATTTGCATCAACTACCTTGCCAATATAAGCAAGTCTGGGATGAGGTATTATATCATATGCCCAATCCTAATGTCATGAGCTTGAGCCAAGCTATGAAAGTGGATTGGCTAGCTTATTTACACCTTTAGTCACTATGAATTAGTCTAGTGAATGGCAATTAAAAGAATCCAAATCAACCAAATTTGTCTCAATATTGTGCTTTCAATAAATCCACCATCAAATTCACAGCAACAAAAGTATATATCCACCACCCAGTAGTTATGTTCTAACATGTCCCAGATATAATTCAAAACTTTTCAGCAGTCATCGTTTTCAACTTTGAGTCCTACTAACTTCCTTTATATCCATAAAGACAAGCATAAGAAAAAATTCAGTGCATTTTATTTAATGTGCATATAAGAGTTTACATCTCTGAACTGTTGCTCTTCAGGTAGCTGTTTGATTTGCAACTTCCGGCTTAGAAATTATACACCACAATAATTGCTCAATTTTCCAAAGATAGATGGATAAAAGAAAAGATGAACTTCTGTCTTGAGAAATAGTGTTTGATGCAATCTCACATTTCCAATCCCTTATCTTCATTATTAGTTGATTCTCCAATTTGATAAACATAAGCAAATATGCCAAAAGCTGGAAATGTTACAATAGGAAATTTCAAAGTTAAAAATCATACAAACTCGCTGACAAGAACATCAGGCGTGGACTCCCCAATGACATCACCTTGGTATCCATCCCCTGAAAGCTCCATATTTTCCTGAGATACACGTTTCAAAATTATAAGAAGCTTTATTCAATCATTAAATTTGAAGATCGCAGTTGATATTCTTTGTATGATATGGTTTTCAATATAGAAACTATGAATGGCCAAAAAAATTAATACAATTGAGGTATATATATATACATATGTATTTGTCTGTATTGTTGCTGTTAATATTCAGAAATAGAATCCACTATAACCTGGAAAACAATAAAGAAGGAACATTACACTTTGGTTTTTAGATGTTGCTGTTAATATTCAGGAATAGAATCCATTATAACCTGGAAACAATAAAGAGGGAGCATTCGATTTTAGCTTTCCACTAGACAGCAGATTGTTGAAGGGGGAAGATATCTGTATTATGTATGATGGCTGTACATTTTCTAGACGATAGAAGTTATTTATATCTTCAACACTCTTTTTGAGTTGATCCTTGCAGATCTTTTGTCTATTAAGAAAAGGTTTCAAAGGCTCAAATCTCAATAACTATTTTGTGCTAATTGGAAAGATTGTACTAAATAAAAATGTCATCACAAAGGCTTTAGAAGAGAATTCCCTACATAGAAAGTTCCTCAAAGTGACAAGCGTCACTCTCTTGCAAGCTCTTCAATGAAATTAATTAAATTGACAATTCTCCCCAGGTAATCTTTCCATCTTTGTCCCATCTGTTTGCATTCAAAAAGTTGTCTTCCACTATTAATGGACACAAATTTCTTCAAGGATCCTGAGAAGTTGAAAGATATTTTCCTTTCAGTTCATCTCAAATTTTGGATTGTTGTCAAATATGGTCAAACTTTCTAAATACATGGAACAGCATAGTGTAAAGGATCATCTGATCCCGAGTTGGATTGGACGATCCAACTCGGGATAGGACTAGGACGATCCCCGAGTTGAACCCAATGCTATATTGATGCAAAATGCAGTGACTCGGTCCAATCACGATACGGATCGGGCGATCCAACTCAGAATCAGCGAGTCGGATCGTTCGATCCATCTCGGATCGTCCGAGTTGGGTGTTTTGAGAGAGAAAAAGTTAGTGATTTCACTCGGTCTGATCCCGAGTTGGATTAGCGATCCAACTCGGGATCGGAGCGGAACGATCCCCGAGTTGGATCCGAGATTAAACACTATGTGGGATAGGACCAAAATACATAGGATAGGAAAAAAGAAGTGCAGAAGATGAAGAAGTTGGAGATTAGTAAACCAGATCCCGTTTATCTTGACAGATCTGGTCGGCTAAGCCTTTTTTATTTTATTTTAATTGTATTCATGAAAAGACAGAAATGCCCTTCATTAATAACACCTATACACCCCCATGTCCTTTCTTAATATAAATTATAGACCAGCCCCTAAAAATAACATAAAACATTGGTGTATAGATATCTATCTTGCCCAACTTGCACAAAATGTCTTGAAGTCGAGTTTTACTGACTCCTTTAGTTAGAACATCTGCCAGTTGATCTTCTGCCGTCACGTATGGGGTACATATCTGACCTTTCCGAATCCACTCCTTAATAAAATGATGATCCACCTCAATGTGCTTTATTCTGTCATGTTGGACCAGATTATGAATAATACTAATGATTGCTTTATTGTCACAGTACAAAATCATAGGACCTTGAACTTCCACACCTAGTTCATGTAAGATTATCCTGAGCCATATTAATTCACACAACCCATGTGCCATAGCTCTATACTTAGCTTCTGCATTTCACCTGGACACAACAGATTGCCTTTTACTCCTCCAAGTAATCGAGTTACTACCAACGAAAGAAAGATACCTTGAAGTAGATCTTTGATCAGTGGATGAACCTGCACAATCTGCATCTGTATACACTTCTGCCCTCAGGTGACCATGATTAGAAAATAGTAGTCCCTTTCCAGGATTGGATTTAAGATATCGTAGAATTCTGTAGTTTTTCTCCAAATGTGTAGTACATGGAGCATGCATAAACTGGCTAATAACACTCATTGCAAAGGCCACGTCTGGTCTTGTGAGAGAGAGGTATATCAAATTTCCAACCAACCTTTGGAACCGTTTGCATCGATAAGAAGCTGTCAATCTTGATCATTTAGCTTAACATTCGATTAAACCGGACTGTTAACTCCTTTTGGACCTAACTTTCCTATATCCTTGAGAAGATATAGGACATACTTTCTTTAAGAAATGAAAACGCCTTTCTGGGACTTAATGACTTCAATCCCAAGATAGCACTTTAGGGATCCAAGATCCTTAATCTCAATCTTTTCACCCAAGTGTTTCTTGAATCTTCTAATCTCTTTTGGGTCATTACCTGTCACAACAATATCATTCACATACACAATGAGGGTAATGGTATTCTTCCCATTATGCTTGACAAAAAAGGTGTGATCAGCTTGGCTTTGAGAGTACCCATACTCTTTCACTACACAACAAAACCTCTCAAACCAAGCACATGCGATTGTTTCAGTATATAGAAGGCCTTCTTGAGTCTACACACAATTGGAACCCTGGTGGTTGTCTCATGTATACTCCTCTTGTAGATAACCATGTAGAAATGCATTCTTGACATCCAATAAATGCAACAGCCATAAAAATGTAGGTTAATGATAAGATGACCCTTATGAAGTTCATCTTTGCTACCGGAGCAAACGTCTGCTGGTAGTCAATTCCATAAGTCTACATATATCCCTTGGCAACCAATCCGGCCTTGTACCTTTCCACTATACCATCATCTTTGTGTTTCACAATGAACATCCAGTTGCACCCTACAAGTTGTTTCCCTTTAGGAAGAGTAACAAGTTCCCATGTGTTATTTTCCTCTAAGGCTCTCATCTCTTCAATCATAGCTTCCTTCCACTCAGTTTTGGTAAGTTCATCTATAACACTAATGGGAGGAGAAATAGGCGAAATGTCAGCAATAGAGGAGAAATATGGCTGAGACAAAGAACGATAGGAAAAAATATTAGCAATGACTTGTTTGGTATACGATTGTTTCCCCCTTATGGAAAGCAATAGGAAGGTCAGGGTTATCCTCAAGATTATGATTCTTAGAAGAGGGATGAACATGGTTACTTGAGTCCAAAGAAGTTGACTGAAGGGGTGGATCAACTTTTGGAACTGTGATAGGATCTCTCCTCTTCCTCTTATAGACTTTCATCTTCTTCTTTACTTCAGAACCTACACAATCTGATGAAGTAGTAGTGCCACTAGAGTCAAAAAAGAAAGGAAAAATAGGTTCAGGTACAGGAATAGGAAGAGTAATAGACCTCTCTTCTTCCCTACCGCTACCATAACATCCCCCCTGAAGAGAGGACCGAGAAGTAGTAAAGAAAGGCACCGACTCAAAAGATGTTCCAGACCGATCCACCAATCAAATCGGTGAAAAGCGCTCTCCATTTTCACGGCTTGTGGTGTTTTATTAACGGCTGGGAAATTTTGTACAGCAAAAACTCTGGCATTAATGGTGCTTTCAAAACAGCCAAAGCTGCTCTGCAAATAGTGCCATCCATAAAATACAAACTTGTCACCCAGCAAGCACCTAATCCCCCAGGTGTTAGGCAGGTCTAACGCCTAGCTTCACATAGGTGTTTTGACAGCAATGTTTAAAACATCCATGCATTGATTGAAAACTTGAAACTTCACTTTTCTTCATTTATTTCAGCTGTTTTCAAGTTCCAAAATACAAAATTCTCAACAATTGGTATAGTAGTTCCCAAGATCTTTGCTTAAGTGGGATTTCGAATTCCAGTATAGGCTTTGAGGGTACAGACAATGGAGAGTATTTTAGCTATCTTGTTCTCTTGGTGCCGTTTTATGGCTTAGTTCATTGTGGTTGAAGTTTGTTCGGGAAGGACTGTACTCATCTCTTAGGAACTTGTGACCAAATATATGTTTACACACATACTGTAAGAACATATCACGTGAACCCTATGGGTGTGGCATACGCTCAAATTGATGTAAGCCAAACTTCTAATCAGCAGAAATTAAAAATAAAGAATATTAATGATAAGAAAAGATTTGATAGAGTGAAAGCAAAAAGAATTTTTATCTGGTGTATAAACTAGTAATAAACTGCGATTCATTCCGTTCATCCAAGATAAAAGTGCAACATACATAGCATAGTAACATAATCTCTAACGGGAGGACAAGCAGTACCAAATGCAAAGCAATTGGAGAGAAATCACAAAGATATGGAGGTCAAACCAATTACCCACCAAGACGTTTCTTAGATCTCCAGCTGCCAGATAAACAGGTTGAGCAACATGGCAATAGCCCATCAGCCTAGGGACCGTTGGGATAATATCTCTATGGTTCACGATTCTCCAGCTGTCTTTAACTTTCTGCAAGCATTAGTAGAATATAAGTGAAGATTCACCATACGGAGACAAGGAGCCACAAAACAAACTGATATCAAATTACAAGAAGGTGTTGTAATGTTGAATAAATAGAAAATTTGTTTAGAAGTTAATTACGTAGAGAATAATAAAAAGGCGTCCAGATATACATGATTACTCAAGGATGATAATGACCAAAAGAAGATAATGACTAGCTGGATTAGACCTTGTGAAGACAGCCTTAAGCATCATCGAGAGGCTTGCAAAGAGGCTTTCAAACTTAGCATGAGCTTCGGATGAAAATTGAGCAAAACAAAAGTTCAGCAAAGATAGGGTTGGCACTTATTAGTTAATAACTACATATGTTATTGAATAATTATACGTTATAAATACATACACATATAACATATATTATAGTTTACATTTAGTATCACGACACGGGTACATTTAGAAAGGAAAAAAAAATCTCTGAACCTTCAAACCCTACTCTCCCATGACGACAAACCACTCTCCCTCTCTCTCTTCTCTTCCTCTCCATGCGTCTATATACATATATAAAACTTCTATTTTTGCTTTTTAAATGTGTCCCAGCATGCAATGAGCTACAGGCACAAGAGCCGAAAGGTGGATCTAGCCAAGTTTCGGTTCAGCAAGTCAAGCTCATGGCTACAGCAAGAGGAACTTGTGTTCACAAGCCCAAGCTGATCAAGGGAATACTTAGTAAGGCTGTCACACCTGCAACTTAAATAACTAATTGGAAAACCTAAACTCAGTCTTAGAGGAAGGATGACGAGGCTTACATATGGGGCTCAACTCAAGACAAGGCCTATAAAAAATAGCTTGAGATGTAGCTCATAGGCTCAACACTAAAGTGTGAGGCTCAAATGAAGCACATGCTTCATAATCTAAAGGCCAATAACATCTGCGTTGTGTATCCCCAATATTAACCAAAAATAGGGACCTCACCAAAAATCCGAGAGTCAAAATTCAATAATTTTCATTTTTAATGAAGATTTTCAAACTTACAGTTCCCTGTGGTATTTTAGCAAGTTGGGTCAGGCTCGGGTCGACATAAAAAAAGAAAAATGATTGTTCTTAATCGGGTCAACCTGAACACACCCGAATAATAAATGGGTTGGGTTGGTAGGTTTATGTTACAAGCCCATCGACCTACCTGAACCCAAGCGACCCATTTATTAAATGGATGGGTTCCAGTTGACCATCTACTGACCTGCCCATTTCTGACCCAACCCAATGCCACCCTAATTTTATTAACTATATTTAGTTTTCTTAACATTTTTGAAATCCTATTTAATGGTAAGGATTTCCAAAGTAGATGTCGAATAGATTTGGGCAATTACCTTGACTATCTCTTCTCATGATATTTCTACAGTTTGCCAGTGTTTCTTGTAATTGAAATCAACCATATGATAAAAGCAAGGAGGTGGATATTTGCAGTATTTTTACACCTTTCTTGTAATACTTTTTGTTGGTTTTATTTGGGCTGACCACTTATGGCCAGTCCATGGGGAGTCCATGTGGGCTAAGGTTATTTGAGCCTAGTCCATGTGAGCTTCCTTTAGTTGGATGAGTATAACTACAACTCAAATTACTGAGTTGTTAAGGAGGAGTAAGTCCTTACAAAAGTGTGACTCCTCCTCCCTCCATTTGAACATATGAATAGAGAAGCCATAATCCCTCCCTCCCTCCCTCCCACAAAAGTGTGACTCCTCCTCCCTCCCTCCCTCCCTCCCTTTCTTGTAATACTTTTTGTTGGTTTTATTTGGGCTGACCACTTATGGGCCAATCCATGTGGGCTAAGGCTATTTGAGCCTAGTCCATGTGAGCTTCCTTTAGTTGGATGAGTCCAAGTACAACTCTCAAATTACTTTGACTCGTTATAAAATCTTTCATTATTCATCAAAAAAAAAAAAATAGTATAACTCAAATTACTGAGTTGTAAGGAGGAGCTGAGTCCTTACAAAAGTGTAACTCCTCCCTCCACTTGAACATATGAATAGAGAAGCCATAATCTCTCTCTCTCTCTCTCTCTCTCTCTCTTGCTTCTCCTCTTAGGGTGCTTGTGGGTTTCCATCGAAAACCTAGGTTGTTTGAGTGTGCATACACGGTGTTGTTATAGTAATAACATACATCAGTGATCATATATGCTTTATATAAAGATGGGTGAATTGCTTGGACATCCCCTCTAGTAGGGCCATAATAAATTGACACCCCCTTCAAACCTTTAGTGTGACGCCTCCCTTAAGGTTTGCAACTTAGTTGCGCATACCTCCAATCTGTTAGTACACCGTCCATAAAGGAATGGAATACTCTTTGACTCATATTTAAAACACATAAATACGCCTATATCATTCTAAGAACTATTTTAAGGACAATAAAGTCCCCCCGGTCACCACGTACTGTGGCCAAACTACGGGAGTGCATAAGTAATTCACCCTACAAAAATATATATTTTATATCCAAAAATGTTAAATTTATATATTTTACTCAAAAAAATGTATTTTATTTATACTATACATTAAAGTAGGATTTGTCCCTACCCATTCCCCGTCTTGATCGAGTTATAAGTGGGTTTAGGATAGGGTTGACTCATGTAAGGTCGATTGGGTGGGTTACAGTGGTTTCTAATAACCAAAGTGCATTTATGAGAGGTTGCCAGATTTTTGATAGTATACTTATGGCCAATGAACGTGTGGATGAAAGAAGGAAATTAGGGGAACCAGGTGTGGTTTGTAAATTGGATTTGGAAAAGGCATATGATAGGGTAGAATGGGAGTTCTTGGATTCTGTTTTGGAATGGAAAGGTTTTGAGGAGAAATGACGTAAATGGATGAGAGGGTGTGTAAAGAATGTGCAATTCTCTTTTGTTATCAATGGACGTGTTAGGGGTGTTTGTCAGGGTGATCCTTTATCGCCTTTCTTGTTCACCCTAGTCAGTGATGGTTTTAGTTTTTTTCTTGGGACTGCGGAAGCCAAGGGTATTATCAGAGGTTTTCAGGTTGGGTCGGATAGAATCCCTATCTCTCGTCTCTAGTTTGCTGATGACACTATATTGTTTCTCGAGGCTTCTGAGGAGCAGATTTTTCATGTGAAATGTATCATCAAAGTTTTTGAGACGATCTCGGGGATGAAGATCAATTTTGATAAGAGTATGATCTTGGGTTTAGGACTCCAGGAGGAGCAGTTGCTTGTCATTGATGATACTTTAGAATGTTGTATTGAGGAGTTGCCTATCACTTAATTATTGATGCCTTTGGGTGGGAATCATAAATCGCTCCAGTTTTGGATTCCTGTGATTGAGAAGGTGGAGTGGAGACTAGCTACTTGGAAAAGGAATTAGTCCTTTAGTGGTAGGATTACTTTGATTCAGTCCGCTCTTGCTAATATTCCGATCTACTATCTTTCTATGTTCAAATATTCTGGTAGGGTGGTCAAGATTATTGAAAAATGACAAAGATATTTTTTTGGGGAAGGGGGTGGTTTTGGTAAAAGGGATCACTTGCTTAGATGGGATGTTATGTGTGTTGAGAAAAAGAATGGAGGTGGATATCAATTTGGGGAACATTGCTGCTAAGAATATGGATTTACTTGGGAAATGGTTCTGGCATTTTTACATGGAAAAAGACCATTTATGGTGCAAAGTTATTCACAATAGGTATGGCTCACACGAAAATTGGTGGGATATTAATCCACATTGGAGGGTGTCCAAATCCAGCCTTTGGAAAGCGGTGTTCGACCTTGCCCCATTTTTCTTCTCATTCTCATTTTTTGGTTGGTGATGGTTCCAGAGTTAGGTTTTGGTTGGATCACTGGTGGCTTGATGCCTTTTTGGCTAACCTTTTTCCCCGATTGTTCAGATTAGCCTCTATCAGGGATGCTTTGGTGACTAATATTCTTTCTTGGGCCTCTTCTGAGGTTGTATGGAACCTTCAGTTTAGACGGGATCTTAGACCAACTGATGTTGATAAGTTGTCTTCTCTTGTTGTGGCCCTCCAGGATGTTTGTTTTGACCCTTCACGTGTTGATCGTCGAATTTGGGTTCTCGATAGTCAGGGTGTGTTTTGGCCTCGTTCCTTTTTTCCTATTCTGTGGGTGGACCCTTCTATTCCCGTACTTTCAACCCCTTTTTTGTATCTTTGGAAGTCAGACGTTCCTATTAAAGTTAGGGCCTTTGTTCGGTTGGTCTTACATAAAAGGATTAATACTCGGGATGTTCTTCAGATGAGGCGAAAATATCTTGCTATTTCCCCTTAGATGTGTTTCATGTGCAGGCAGATGGAGGAATCAGCTGATCATCTTTTTATTCATTGTAAGATTGCCAAGGAGATTTGGTCTACTTTTTTTGGTATGGTGAGTGTGTCCTTTGTGATGCCCTGTGATGCCCAATCACTTTTGGGACAATGGAGGTTTCCCTAGATGGGCAAATGTGGTAGGATGCCTTACAAGGTTCTATTCTTTGCGGTGTTTTGGGCCATCTGGAGGGAAAGAAATAGCAGAATCTTTGAGGACAAATGGCATAGTACTTAGTCCATTTCTTAGATTGCCTATACTTCAGCTATTTTATGGGTGATTTCCAGGGAGGAATTCAGATGATTATCAATTTCGTCTGTGATCAGAGATTGGATATCGGTGGTGCTTGTTCGTACTTCTTTTGTCCAGGTGAGGGAGAGGTGGTCTCCTTCTGCTACGGGTTTGATCAAGTTGAATTTTGATGGATCATCGTAGGAAAACCTGGGTCCTTCTGGGGTCGGAGGAGTGTTCAAAGATCATGCAGGGAGTGTGCAACATGGGTTTTTTGGGCTGATCGGAGAGGGTAATGCTATGCGGCCAGAGCTTCTTGCTTTGGCTATGGAATTAAGCGAAGCAAGGATTCAGGGGTATTGAAATTTGGTGGTGGAGGGGGATTCAGCGGTTGTTATTTCTTCGAAGAGGGAGAGGACCTATAATAGGGTTAATATATATTTAATATGAGATTAGGGGTTAATATGTAATTAATAAAAGTATAGGAATTAGGGTGTAACTAAAATAGGGTGTACTTAAAATAGGGGTTAATTTAAAATTTTAGTAATTAGCTATTATGTTTGATTTTTGACTGATTATGATTGGTGGGTTGTACCAATAGGAAACTACGTGCATCACACACAATCATAACTTCTTAAGTTATGACATGTGGCTAGGATCTTAAAGGATTCTCAATAAATAAATCAATGGCTAGGATTTCGTAGGAACATTCAATTCCCAATCAATGGTTGAGATTAATGGTAGGAGAAGGTAAGTTTATTTAAAGTATTGTTTATTATGATCTCTTTATTGGATTTTGTTCGGAAGTCAATATTAACCTAAGTTATTTAAGGATGTTTTGTGATTAGAGTTGAAGAAGATGATGATTTGTGAACTTTTGACCAAACCCCAAGCTTCGGCATACCCTTCGGTAAACCGAAGAGTCCACCGAATCAACCCAGAACACTCTCGGCAGCCTTCTCAGCATACCGAAACCCCACCGAACCCAAAGACTTGATTTTTGAATTCTAGAAAGTGTACCGAGACCCCACCGAGCGTCAACCGAGACTCAGAGACCAAATTAGGCTCCCTGGAAAGTATACTGAGCTGATACACTCCGCATACCGGGACCCTACCGAGTCTGACAATGTGACCCTTAAGATTTTCGGCAGACCTTTCGGTACACCGAAAAGTAGAGGTGGCAATGGGTCGGGTCGTAACCGGGTCGATGCTTAAACGGGTTGGGTCGGGTTCGACCCGTTTGCCAACGAGTCAAGAAAACCTCAACCCGAACCCAACCCGCCCATAAACGGGTCGAACCCGCTAACCCGTTTAAAATTTATTTAATTAATTAATTATTTTAATTTTTTTTATCATTTTTATTGTTTTAAATTTTAAATTAATAAAATAATAATAATAATAATAAACGAGTCACACGGGTTTGGCGGGTTGGATCGGGTTTGACCCGTTTACAAACGGGTCGAGAAAACCTCAACCCGAACCCAATCCATTTAATAAACGGGTCGGCCCTAACCAGTTTAGTCGGGTCGGGTCGGGTTGGCAGATTGGGTTGTTTTTTGCCAGCTCTACCGAAAATTCCACCGAAACGTAACCAAGCCCATTCGGCAGACTCCTCGGTTTACCGAAATTCACATATTTAGGTTGTTTGACTTGATATTTCACACACATGCTTAATATGACCTAATTAGATGGAACATTCTATTAGTTTGCTCGAATCTAATTATTTGATGTGCCTATTTTCTCATTGATCCTAATTGTTATGTTTTGATGAACATGCTTGACCTATCTCATAATACATGCATATTATTTACTTTATGAATGCTATCTTTTTTTATGAATCTAACTGCTATAGATGCATATTATTTACTTTATGAATGCTATCTTTTTTTATGAATCTAACTGCTATGATTAATGACCATGTGATGTTCTATGTTTACACTACATACTTGCTCATGACTATCATGATATTTTATTATACCTTGAATACTTGTGTTGATAAATTAATGATATTGGGTGTGATTCCTTGTTACTTATTTATTCATCATTATCATGCTTAATAGATTATATTACTGCCATCATGATTAGTTAGAACATAATTCACATCGTACACTTACTTTGAATGCTTATTTAATGTGCACCTTCTCACTTGCACAGCATATGCCAATATTGTTGCATGGTTACCTTGTATTGGTCCAATGCATTGACTTGACTTTCATAATTTCAAATTGCTGGAGATTATGATTTTAGCGAGAATATTATGATCCGGAAATCATAATAGGTGATGAGACTTGTACTTGCATGTGTTGAGGGACTAATCATCCCAATAGACCAATTGATTTGTTTATTCCCAAAAGAATTGTGGAAGATGATAGGTGAGGGAAGGTTCATGTTTATGAGGCCCAATATCTGAATCATATGAGTGAAATTCTGCTAGTAGATCAAATAATGTATGTTTCACAAAGGACAGTTCATGTTATTATGAGGTCTTGGGATTTACCCCTATGATCGAAAATAAGGTGAGGCGCTTGTGTCCTCTAGGTCGTAGACCCTAGAAACTATGATGTACACATAAAATAATCTACTATTTCTGCCATGTATTGGGCGATGGTTTCTAGTTGAGCATCCTTGGGTAGTATGATTGAGATCATGTGTGGAACATACATATAGACGAGTACTATACAGTGCATTGCATATTATAATTGTTTGTCTAAATCACATGTGGTGATTATACTTATGCAATGCACATCATTATTCATGTCATACTCATCACTTATTCATTATTGGTTATATCATGATTGCTTGAACCATAGGATTGTATTCATGTGCTACTAACTTGATTATGCCTATGAATCTTTGTGTCTGTATTACATTAATTTGAACTTATGAGAAGTTTATATGGATCTTTTTGCTAATATGACTTGTTTAACACATTATATGATTCCCTTGAGTTTAGAGACCATTCTTCTTCAAACCATTGTTGTCCTATGGAAGGACTATATTGTTCACACTCATATTTATTGCTTATTGATCATTATCATAAATTAACCACTTATCACATCTTTATTATATATTGATCACACATCATATATATTATTTCATTATTGTTCATATGGATTACCTTTGAAGAGTGGCATTGTCCATACTTCAATTATACACTGTTAGACTTTTTTACTTACTAAGCTAGTGTAGATTATGCTTTCGAGCATAACAATTTCAGAACCTATAGATGAGGGACGTGAGGATCAAGATGGAGGAAAATAATATTTTGAAGATAATATTTATTACTAGGGTTTTATTGATGATTTTAATAGAACTTGTATTTGGGATTATTTGATGTATTTCAATGCTTATTTTAATAGTTAATAGGGATTGATTTAAAGCATGGAACTAAAGGATTTTATTTCATTTTCCGTTGATATGCTATGAATGTTATGTTTTGGATATAATAGCCTTACTTTGATTATATTTTCAATATTATAAGAATTCTCACATTTTACTTTATAAATTTGGCAATATATTGTTTATCCACTCCCATCTAGATATGGGGTGAGAGTTAGAAACTAAATTTAGGGACTCCAATAAGATCTCTAGGTTGGTTCGTGACATTTCAGATGCTCCTCATGCTCCTCCTTGGTTTGAGAGTAAACCAAAATGTCATCCACGAACACAACTACGAACTTGTCAAGGTAGGGTCTGAAAATCCGTTGCATCATATCCATAAATGTTGTTAGTGTGTTGGTCAATCCAAATGGCATGATGACGAATTCAAAGTGATCGTATCTCGTTCGGAATGCTGTTTTCGGAATGTCTTCCTCCTTAATTAGTAGCTGATGGTACCCAGTTTTGAGATCTATCTTGGAGAAGTATGTGGCTCCTTTCAGTTGATCAAACAAATCTTCAATCCGTGGCAGGGGGTACTTGTTCTTCACAGTCACTTGGTTCAGCTTTCGGTAGTCGATGCACAATCTTAGTGAACCATCCTTCTTCTTTACAAATAGTACGGGTACTCCCCAAAGGGATGAGCTTGGTCTGATGAACTTGAGTGCAAATAGGTCGTCTAGCTAAGTCCTTAACTCCTTCAGATCGGTTGGTGCCATACGATAGGTCGGCAATGCAATGGGGTTCGCTCTGGCCGTTAAGTTTATACAGAATTCTACTTCTCTCTTGGGTGGTAATCCCGGTATGTCTTGGAAAATGCTTCCAAATTGACACACGACGGGGATTTGTTCCCATCCTCTCTTCTCATCTATAGACCATATATCCAAACATGCTAAATAGTTTGACACTCCAGACTTTGATCCATCTACCCTTACAATCATACCCTTTATGTGTTTTAAAATGAATTACTTGGTTATGGCAGTCTATTTACACATGATGTTAAATTAGCCAATCCATACCTAAAATTGCATCAAAGTTATGCATATCCAGCACAATTAAGTCGAATGGTATTGTGACCTCACCTACGGTTAATAGACAAGACTCACATACCTTCCCTAAGTTTGTTGTCCCACCAACCGGGTTTGCCACTACAAGACTCTTCTCTAACTCCTTCAAAGGTAAATTTAAACAATTTACAAGTGAAAGGGCTATGAAAGAGTGTGACGCTCCAGTATTGAAAAGAACCTTGGCTAAAACGTGAGAGATGTGAACCGTACCTTCCATAACCTCATTTTGCTGCAATTCTAAGGCAAAGATCATGCCCGGTTGAATCGGTTGCTGCTGTGGGGCTCTATTCTTAGCTTCTTTTGACTGAGTTTGTTGTTGTACCGGTTTGGGGTAGTGTGGTCTTAGCACGAACTGATGCTAATGTTGAGGATTCTTAGGTAGTCGACAGTCCCTTATATGATGTCCCAATCGTCCACAATTGAAGCACCTTATGATCAGGGCTTGGAGGGTTGAAGTGCTAGTTGGTCCTTGAGTTCTTTGCCTCTTTTAAGCATTAGTTGGGTTGGTTCTGAAGTTTCCAGATCTGAAGTTGTTCTTCGCCTTTTGGTCTTGTGCGTTTCAGAATTCTACCATGTCCTTCTCAACCTTACGAGCACAGTCCACTACCTTGTGGTACTCCATGAACTCCCTTACGATTAGTCGGCTTTTGATACTTGGCTTCAACCCACTCTCGAATCTGAACTCCTTCTCTTCATCATCAACCGCATAAGTAGTGAATTGAGACAACTCCGTAAATTTTTCCGCATACTCTAGTACTGTCATGGTTCCTTGCTTCAGTTTCATGAACTCCAAGTCCTTCTCCCTTCTTACACTTCTTGGAAAATTCTCCAAGTAAAACCTTACCTTGAAATCTTCCCAAGTGTAGATGTATGCGATTTCCAAGACAAATTTCCACCATCGTCTTACTTCACCTTCAAGCATAAAGGCAGCGAATGCAAACCATCTCCGTATCCTCTACCTCCATTACTTCAAAAATATGCTCTAAAGAGTCGATCCAAGCTTGTGCCTCAATCAGATCCGCAGTTCCCTTAAAGACAGTCGGTCCCAACTTCTTAAACTTCTCAATACTCTTGACATTCTTCTGAGAGTCGGTTTGCTAGTATTGGTATGCTGCTTGTGTTTGTGCCTCGGCTTGAACTTGTTGTTGTTGCATCATATCGGCCATCTGCCCCATAGCTTGAAAGATTCTAGCCAACTGTGGGTTCTGGTTGTCATCGTTGCTCGCTGACGGCACACTTGTATCCACACTACCACCCCTTCTTCCACCGGCCATTGAATATCAACTTAAGTACTTGTAGAAAAAGAAAATAACATCCAAGTCTTATCATGAATTAAATTTTCAGATTATTATTAATCCACACAACACACAACAAACATTGAAATATCGACACCTTGAAAACTTTCAAAGCATCGGCAATCAAAAACTTTGGAATCTGATTTAAAACATGAAAACTTAGGCTCTGATTCCAACTTTGTCACATCCCAAATTTAAAGAAATTCATGTTGAATCCCTTAAATTTCAGACACGACTCTCACCCCAATTTACATCGGGAGTGGTAATCAATATAAGAGCCAAATTTAAGAATTTTAATAAAACTTTAAATAATTTACTTTACTGAAAATAAACAAAAAATAATCTAGCTATTACATCCAAAACACTAAGGAAAATTCACAACGAAAAACTAAAATAGTTACATCATATTTTCAAGTTTAAATCAAAATCCCTAACCCTATACATCATATCCAACTAAGAAAGAAAAAGATAAATCCTATCGCAAAACTTTAAGCATAAATCACTCCACATTTTCATCAATTTCAGCTACTTCATTAAAAACGTATTGTTCATCTTGTTTTCCGTTATCATGGTATTCTCCATCTAAATTACTTGAAATGGTTGTCATAAGACATCAGCTACACTTAGCCCAGTAAGTAAAACAATTAGAATGTATTTTTAATTGGAATAGGGTCAAGGCCACTCTCCAATGATATAATATAGGTTAACCAGCAAGTAAATATGATAATCATGTGAAATATGCAAGTATATGAGATGCATGTCTATATTTTTAATGAATGCAATGCATGCTCATGCAACAAGATAAATTAATCACCAAGTGTGATCCATGAAAATCAATATGATGTGCAATCATGCATGCTGTTCAGAATTTGAGTAACGTATGCCTCACACTAGACCAATCAATTACTGAGCAAGATGTCTTAGCGAACCATCCCCCCCATACAAGGCCACTCTCAGTAAGATTTTCTATGTGCGCATCATAGCTTTAAGGGGCTTCGATCAAGAGGGCACAATTCCCCCACTTATTTTCGGTCACGAGTAATAACCAAAGCATCAAAATTTGAACTAATCTCATGAGTCATACACTAAGCGAATGCCAACAGAATTCCACTCGGAATATAATAATACGCTATCGAGATGAATATAATGGGGTATATCGAGGTAGCAAGTCCCTCAACCAATAAAATTTGTCCATCCGGGATTTCATCACTATATCATGATGTCCAAATCATGATAACACTCAATCTGATCAAAAACGTCAACAGAAGTGAAGTTCTTATGGTAAAGTCTAACCTATGACCAGAATATGGTCAATAAGGCAAATCGATTATGTTGTGCACGTGTGGTGATAGTGCACACTAACTAGGCATGCAATCAAGTGTAAAATTGTGATATAAGTCTCAGAAATTAATATGAGTTTTTAAAACATATTATATATCATCATGGCATTCAATTAAGTTAAATTATGCATAATGTATGATTCAACATATATAATTATCAATCAGTTAATTCCTTCATCAATTTCATGTCATAAAATTATGGAAATCATCATATAAATAATAACAAGTAATAAGGAATCCAACACATAGCATGAAATTCACTAATTCATCAAACAAGGGGCTGGCCGGCAGGCAAACCGGCACACCGGTTGGCCACCGGCAGCCTAGGAAGGGGCTGAAAACAACAAAGTGCAGACAATGGTCCTACCAGTAGGCTAACCGGAACACTGGTTGGCCACCGGTAGGCTATGCAGGGACCAAATTCTCAAGTTACAGACACCTAATGCCACCGGTAGGCTAATCGGCACGCCGATTGGCCACCGGTAGGCTAGGCAGAGACCAAAACCTCCTATGTGACAACCGGCAGGCTAACCGGTACACCAGTTGGTCTGCCAGATACCACCTGGGTGAACCGGTAGACTAACTGGTACACCGGCAGTCTATTGGTTTGCCTAGAAACAATAATTTAGCACAATTTTTATAGTTCAAGTTATTTTTAGTAAAATTCATCAACAAAGACTCATAATCAAATCGAATTCCGAACCTAACTCAATCAAAAGACAACTTACCTTGCTTAGGATAATCAAGCTTTGTAAAACTTAAGGTTTTATAAAAACCGTTTGTTTTTAAATTTGTATTCAATGAATATAGCATCTCACCTAAATCCAAATAAAAATAAAGACCAATCGAATTACTTACCTTGCTCTTAATGCGTCGGATCTTCCTCTTCTTTAACTTAGTTCACATTTGAACTGTTCTTCCTCAACTTTTCAGCTCCAACAATCAACTTAGAGTTTAGATTAATGGTTTGGGCGTCCAAGACTATAATGTTGTCTCATAGTTAGTCTAGAGTTATACGTAGTTTAGGATTATGTTTCTAATCCCAGCCCTTGGATTTTAGTTAGTTTAATCTACACCAATAATTGATAATTATTACTTCTAGTAAAACTCAATCATTAGCTTACCTACTTTCCTAATTAGAGTAGGATCTTGCCTTTCTAATCCTAATTTAAGTTAAGTTACTTGTCTTTTAATCTTAACCATTAATGTTTAAGTGTTTTAGTTATATTAGAAATACTAATGGGTGTTTAGGCATTGGTCTAGAGTCCTAGTTCCATTATAACTTATCCTTTAATTATCACAAATATTATCTATTAATTAAACTAATTGGGCTTTTAGTCTAGTTGGGCCTTAGTCTTATTGGGCTTTACTTAAGTCCATCTAATTAATTATTAGTGTTTGGTCCTGTTTGGTTAATTATAGTTTAATCTATTAATCCAGTTTTCTATTTAAGCTGAAATTCTTTATTAATGACTTATAATCCTTTATCTTATTAATCATTTTAGGTTTGTTCAACTATTAGCCTTCAGATCTAAGATCTAAAAGTTCCTACAATCTTAGCTACACATTATAACTTAAAGAGTTACGATTGTGTGTGAAGCACTTATTTTCCTATTGTGCAGCCCACCAATCACAAACAGTCAAAGCCAATTATGTAACCAACTTACGAAAATTTTAAATTAATCCCTATTTTAATTACATCCTAACTCCTATACTTTCATTAATTATAAATTAATTCCTATAAAAGGTCAGGTTATTACACCTATAGATTCAACACCATATACAAATTATTGGATGGCTTTGCTATGACTTTGCAGTAATCTCATTGTCATAGAAAATGTGGTTGTCTGTCCGAAGGGTCGTCACCCTTTCAGATCTGATGCCATACACAAATCCTTGACTAACATTGCCAAAGAAAATGTGGTTGTCAGTGCGTGGGTCGTTGCCTTGCCAGACTTGATGGCGTACACAAATTCTCGGTTCTTATTCTTTTTATGCCAGTAACCTCTCATTTTGTTTGTCATGATCTCATTGTAATTTTGGCTGGCTCCATGAAGGCTTTCGTCAAGGTTACATCCAACTTTGTCATAGAAGATGTGGCTGTCAGTGCGAGGGTTGTTGCCTTGTTGGACTTGACGCCGTACACAAATTCTCGTCTCTCATTTTCTTTAAGTTGACGAACTCTCATTCTGTCTGTCGTGATCTCATTGTAAGCACGTCGTGCTCCATGACGGATTCTATCGAGACTTGCATTTTTGACTTGGCCTCCTCGTGCAAGAGGTGCTTCGTCAAATCTCACATATGTTGCCTTGATCAATCGTACAGATGTGCTTGGTCCACTCTCAAATAGTGACGAGTTCAATCCTTCTTAGATGTCCATCATCTAATCTCATAATGTTTGACATTCATCACCTCGGCAGATGATGTTTGTTTGAATCTCACAGTATTTACGCATGTCACCTCTTCGGATACCATTCGTCGAAATATCGCAATGCTTGATGAGCCATGTTTCTGTAGCATCATCAGAATCTTGTGTTTTCTCACATACTGTGTTGTAGAGCTAGGATTTGTCGAGGTTTAGTAGGCTCATGACAAGGCGACCGAGTGGCATTCTGCTAATGAGCATCGGATGCAAGAATTGAGCCGGTAACTAAATCATGCAACAATACAACTAGAGAGGTAATAAGCGACCAAAATATGTTTGGCAAGTTGTCTAGTGGTGGCTTCAGCATCATACCCAGTTTATGAAATGTGGAATCTGCTTGCCGGAGCACTAGTCGTGACAATAATAGTCTGACAGCTACAATTGTGATTTCTTTGAATATTTCATGCATCCCCTTAGAATCAGGGTCACCAGATTGTAAACAACTTCGTGCTTTTCTCGCAAAGTTCTATTGTGCCTTATTTTGTGATGCCAAGTTCTGTCAAGCAATGTGATCTTTGCCAAGTCTCTCTATAAGGATGAACGTCATCGAAATCTCATAGTTATGACGAGCTCCATCATGTTGAATGGCCTTCATAAAATCTCATACTATTGACAAGCTCTGTCATACAAGACGACCTTTGTCAAATCTCATTCTTTCTTTTCACTCTTCCTTTTTTGTCTTTCTCTCTCTGTACTGTATTTGTAGTTTTACGATGACATTCACATTTTTCCTTCCATTATTTACAATATGAAAATAAAACCTCACTTTACTATTGTACTGGCAATGACAAGGTTGCCAAGGTCGATAGACCTAGTCCCTATGTGTGACGGTACACGATATGTGCAAAGGCTCTCGCCAAAATGGGTAATCTCTCATCAAGTATAGTAATGCCACATTTATCATTCAAAATAATATCATACTCATTGAATCCCCTTGGCTTAATACAAAAAACATCACAAGGATCTAGACAGTCCTGAGGTCTTATTTACCAATGACCTTGGATCTAAAGAGTCACAAAGACCATTGGTAGGATTAGGTTCACTCTTCATTTCTATTTCTCTTTGTGGGATTGGATAGTGCACTCACTGAGCGCTTCTTTTTGACGGATTGAGCCATCAAGGCTATGTCCGGCCTGCTTTCTCTCTCTTTTCTCGGCTTCTCAACCTCCATCACCAATTACGTCATGCACTGAACAACCTCCAGGAGCTTGGTGAAGTTATGGATGTCATTATTCTCAATGTAAGCACGATAATAGGGGTCATTTCACTAATACAAAGCCGTACTAGCCGGTCCTCGTTGATGGATTCATAGCAATCCAATGACAGTGTATGGAATCACTTGACGAAGTCGACAAGTCCTTCACTAGAGCTCTGGTGTTCCTTGTTATGATGCACAAGGGTGTTTATCTCTTCGATGAGAAAGAACTTTGAGAAAAGGGCATGAACCATCTCTTCCCATTAGTGTATAAAATTCGGTGGAAGGTTCAAGTACCAAGTATAAGCTTTGTTGGATAAGAACTTAGAGAATTCTTGACGTTGCAGCTCCTTGTCGGAAGCGAATATGAAGAGGGAATCCATAAAGCGATTGACGTACTCCTTGGCATTCCTCGTCTTGCCGTCATATTTGAGAAACTTCTTCGACTGGATGTAATCATTCGAATACGACTTTTTAAGAATATCTATTGAGTATGGAGGACAAAAGTCAAAATCTCAATCATTATCCTCCAGCAATACTTTCTCACATCTCAACAAAGCATTGACATCGACAAGAGTAATTTATTCCTCGGCCTTGGGTGGTTCTCCGTTGATGACAGGATCAACTTCTCGGCATGGTTGGTCGTCTACATCCTCAACAACAACAAGTGATGAAGGAGCTTAGCGGGCAACAATGATATTCGCTAGAACTTCAGAAACACAGTTGTTCATCTCGTGAAAGACTGTTATGAGTTGAGTCAATCTCTTCTAGTTTGGCAACAGGATTGTTCAGTACTTGTGGCTCGTTATGAGCTATAATTAAGCTGGAGCGTGTTCGGCGTCGTCTAAGTTCACTCCCATTTTCAAAGAGATGTGATACTTAATTTCTCACAAATAACAAAGAAATGAAAACAAACTTATCTCCTTTCACTAAACTCGGTTTGAATGATCTAACTCCCTAGTCAAACTATCATTTAATGTAGGTGAGATTTTTGTGAACACAATCCACGTAGACCGAAGATGCTCGCATGTTCTCCCACGTGTCTCAGGGTCGAGGTAGTCAGATCCGACTCAGGCCTAAATTGATAAGATACGGTTGTGTAGACAACCCAATTTGCACGGATGTGCAGTTTCTCTGTTTTTGTAGCTCCTGAATGGCTTGGCTTGAGAATTGACAACCTCTAATCATCCTACGAATCTCACTTCTACCATGTGCTCAAATTCCTTAGAAATCTCAAAAACTCCTAAAAATGACCAAAATACCCTTAGTGGCCCGACCTATTCAATTCCTTATCTGAAATCCATTTTCGACTCAAAATCTGCGATCTAAACCAAAAATGCTTTCAAACAAGTATCATATCGACCAGATTT
>JAUPMG010014267.1:0-15481 GCA_031762675.1 Pachysandra terminalis
GTTGAGCCGTCCAGGAGCTGCAAAACAGAAAAAGAACAATTCATTTCGTGCAAATTGGGGTGTCTACAAGAATCAAAGGCAAGGACTCAACCGGGGTTGTGTTTGAGAACCTCATTCGCTAAGTTAAACCCATAACGATAATTGAGGTGGGAACTTTCTTCGGCCCTTCGACGATTCATATGGCCGAGTTAAGTAAGCAACTTGGTCTCTGAGCTCAGTGTTGCCCTAGCTGGTATTGCCAAAGGACTAAATTGTGAAACAAATTATAAAATAGGAAGGATATGTAGGTGCTTATATTATGGAGGAGTGAAAAAGAGGATAAGTATCTAAAGTAAGGCTTATATATAATTCATTTTTAAAAACCTAAAAGGAAATATGAATCCCACCTAAATATTAAACCTTAAAAAATAAAATAAAAACTCTAAAAAAGTTTAAACCTTAAAATCTAAAAAGCCTAAAGAAAATATGAAACCTAAATCCTAAATATTAAACCTTAAAAAAATTAAAGAAAAACCATAAAAAAAAGGTTAAACCTTAAAAAAAACTAAAAAAATAAAAGAAAACAAACAGATGAAACTTAAAATCTAAAACCCTAAAAAATAGTTTGGATTCTAATTATTTTTTTTTTATTATAAAGTTTTTATTCATTTGAAGAGTTTTTTTTTTAAACCATTTGAAATTGCTATGAGTTGTACTTATCATCACATATCACAATCTTATTATGAAGGACCTATATGAATCCCCCACGGTGACACTCATCTTCCTTTAGACTGTGTTTGGAACCCTGGATTTCAGAAGAAAAGAAAAGAAAGTGCTAAAGAAAGCACTTTCTTTTGTTTGGTTTACCATTTTTTAAAGAAAAGAAAGGGATTTGAAAAGAAAATTTTCTCACATTTTCTCTTTGTGACTAAAACCTTTTCTCTCCAAAATGGTGGAGATGATGAGAGAAAAGAGAAGGAAAGAAGTGGGGGAGAAAGCCTCCCTACCACCACTAACACCAAACTACAATTACAATCACCACCACCCCAACCACCACTGCCACCATCACCACCACCACCACCCCACTACAACCACCACCACTCCACCATTACGACCACCACCCCCTACTACCACCACCAACACCACCACCACCATTACCACCACCACCATCACCACTACCACCACCACCACCACCACCCCCACCGTCACCACCACCACCACACCACCACCACATGCATGGATTGCATGTTGTAATCCATGCAATTATTTTATACGGCTAATAGAAAAAACTGACTAATTTGTATTTTGGGTTTCTTCATTTTCTTTATAATTTTCTCTCAAATTTTCTCTATTCAACCAAACAGTTGAAAGTAATGTACTTTCTTTTCGTGTCTCTTTCTTTATTACTTTCTTTTCTTTTCTTCTGAAAACCAGGGCTCCAAATACAGCCTTAGTATTTTGAAGCTTTATACATGAAAGAAATTAGATTTGGACGAACTCTTTTTGCAATATAGCAAACGTATTGTAGTTATGAGAAATGGTAAGGGCATATAGCCTAGTAATAGACCGACACGTGTCAAGATTATGACCGACACATGATAAGGTCCCCATTGATACCAATGGCTAAAAGCCTCAGGAACTTCCTAAGGAAGAACCCAGTCGGTTCGAGGAATCGGTTCAAGGAATGTACAATAGAGACATGAATATAGGGAGAAGGTAGTGCGCTAACATCATGACAAAGAATGTACAACCAAGACATGAATATAGGGAGAAGGTAGTGTGCTACCATGATGACCCTTTATTACATAAATCACAGAATTATCAACACTACACACCGAATATACAATGAAGCTAATACCAATAGGTACTCCAGGTAGGATGCCGAATCCCTCATGGCAAGATGCCGGATCCCACATGATAAGAAGTCGGATCCCTCATGACGGGAGGTTGTATCCCTTACGGCAGAAAGTCGGATCCCTCATGGCAGGATGTCGGATCCCTCATAGCCGGAAGTCGGATCCCTCACTATAGGATGCCATATCCCTCATGACAGGACGCCAGATCCCTTACAACAGGATGCCGAACCCCCTACGGCGGGATGCTGACATAGAGGTGCGCCTCACGTTTACCAAAGAGATGCATCTTGGTGAACACGTCAAGATGAATTTACACCTAAGGGGAGAGACAGCCCTAGACGATGTAAGACATCGACACATCGATATGAATTTATACCTGAGGGGAGAGACAGCCCTGGACGATGTAAGACGTCGACACATCGATATGAATTTACACCCAAGGGGAGAAACCTCCCAAGAAGTTGTAAGACGTCGATACTCTACGGAAGCATGCCAATACTACCTCTGTCTATAGTGAAGCTCGAAAGACGTTGAAGGCAATACTGCCTCCATCTGGAGTGAAGCTCGAATGATGTTGAAGGCAATACTACCTCCGTCTAGAGTGAATCTTGAATGACGTTGAAGGTCTCATAGTCTCGATAGTGCTAAGGTTCGAGGACTCAATAGTGCTAAGGTTCGAGGACTCGAAAGTACTAAGACTAATAGTCTCAAGGGCGTCAAGACTAGACAGCCTCGACGACGTCAAGACTAAACTGCTTTCAATATCATTTATTCATACTGATTACCAACACCCATATCAAGGTGTCATGAACTTGACATACAGGGGGACTCACCAATCTCTTGTTATGTCATCAACTACATGCCGTGTCATGGTTCTCAGTGGCAAACATGTAATTTGTCAATGTGACTCGGGATTGGTCCACCTAAGCGACTGGGGTAATTAATGCATGTTACCTCAAGTTAGAATTTTAATACCGTTAGAAATGGTTTAACAGAACTTAACTTCTGTTATCTTTTCTTCAAAATTCTATAAATAGCGGCTCACTTTCCTTGAAACAGAGAATGGAGAAACGATGACAAAAAGGGGAGACAGCTGACAAAATTCCCAGACCTTGAATTACGTCTGACTTAATCCCTGTTTGCATATGTAGGCAGTCTGCAAAAGGCTCATTCATAATCTCAATTAGAGCCCTAGGGGTTGGAGAAGTTCCAACGCCTTGAACCATCATTTCCCTTAGTCTTACTTGACCCGTGCTAAACGGTCACTTAGTCTTACTCTTTAGTTCTTCTAGAGATGGGATATGGTCACTTGTTGATTTAGGTTCCCATCGATCAGTAATACTACTCTTGGTGACTATTCACAAAATTGCCCACTACACTTTGGCGACTCCGCTGGAGACTATGTCTCATACATACTAATTGTCATTAGAAGAATGTCAATACCCAAGAGTAAGACGAAGGATGTAAGCAAGCCAGAGCATCGTCTCTTCACGCCGTTGAAGAGAGACGTGAGGAGGATTTACTAGGCGACTTGCATGTGTTGGAAAATACTCCAGGCACATTGCCTAAGTTTCCTCCGTACACTATAGGCTATGAGCGATGAGAACCGACACTTCTACTTGCAAGAGATCGAGAGTAAGGGAAGGGAGATTCAAATAAGGTGAGTCTCTCTAACCCTCCTCATCCTCTATATAGAAGCTAGGGGGTTACTTTATAAGACGTGTCAGTTAGTTATTGTGACTATTCTCTTATGACAAAATAAATACGCATAAATTACTAGGATATGCTAGCATTAATTTAAGGGGTATGCCAATAAAGGATGATGATAGTCATTAATGCTTCAAAAGAAGGAAAGTTTTAGCAGAATTAAGAGAAAAGGATAGCATCAAGTCATCTCTAAGAGATTTGAAAATAGAGAACCGTGACTGAATTGCTGCTCTTAAGCCAAGTGCGCATAACAAAAAGCTTGACATCAACAACCACCTGTAAAGACCTGAAAAATTCAGATTAGAAAGAACTTTAATATAAAGGGTAGAATGGTAATTAAATCCTTCACCCCTAGAATCTAACTTAAGGTTATTATTATAATAATGTATAATTAATATTATAAACTATAGTAAAGGAATTAGGATCATTAACATATCTTTACAACTTAACTAGAAACATGATAATGGATTAATCTAGACTAGCCACGCAAGACCTAACTCTAATACCTAATTAAGCTGGAATTAAGTAAGGCCCATTAAGATTAAAGCCCAATTGAATTAACTAAGGCCTAATTATATTATTTAATACCTAATTTGCGTGCTAAATTAATTAGGTAACTTAAGGACTAAGTTAACATCCAACTAGGATTATAAACTTTAGATAAACACCAACTATCAATCCTAATACAAGTCTACCTCCTAAAACGTGTAAAATAAGACTAACTAAGAAAAGTAAACATTAGAATACATCTAAAATTCATGAGAACACCTAGGAAGAACAAGAAGAATATTAAGAGATCTGAAAACTAGAAGGAATCTAGCAATTCTTCAATGGCAGCAATTATCCAACATCTTCATTGTGAGTTTTCCTTTATTCTTGTGTATTTATTCTCCATCTAATGTTATATCATGGGGAAATCCTTTTTCTTTTGCATGTAAAACCCTTCCCCGTGATCTTACTAATAAAACCCAGAAAGATTGCATGTTATTAATCACTTGTGTATTTCATGTTAAGATTAAGCCATTAAATAAACCAAGAACAAAGATCTGATAAGTATTGTGAATATCTGATATGATTTAATTGATAAATGGACCAAGTAATGATGCATGAATCCCTAGGAGGTTTAGATAAACCACCCTGCGAAATCCCAAACCTTAAATCCATTTTCCTTGCACCGGTGTGCCGGTTAGCCTACTGGCTGCAAAAAACCCTGATCTGGGCAAGACAGGTCACTGCCCAACCTACCAAACACCAACCGGGGTGCCGGTAGCCTGCCGGATGGATTTTCTAGCCCCTACCTCATACCTTGACACAACCAAACCATATTAGCCTAGCCCAACCGGTGGGAATCCTGTCGGTTGAACCAGACCAACCACTATCCTATGGGATGACCCCACCGGCGTGCCGGAACCCTGTCGGCATCCTACCGGTGGAGATTTCCCTTCACCCTTGCCTATTGGACATGCCCTGCACCCTGCCTTACACCTGGCCCTACCGGTGTGCCGGAAATCTGCCGACACCCTGCCGGTTGGTCACAGTGAACTAATCTCTATGATTTCAGACTTGGTAAACCTCTAATTTACAGACCTAAGATATTTGTGACTTCCTAAACAACATAATGAACCTATTGTACCTTCCAAAGGATATGAATTTCCTATAAACTGATATGATTGAATTATCAATGTAAGTATGATTGCTGAACCTTATGAATTGATATAAGATCTTATGATTGATTAATTTACTATATTAAGACTTGTGTTTGTATGAACATCAAAATTCCATAAAACTTATCATAATGAACTATATTATGAATAATTTCATCATCATGCACCTTGTGCTTCAGACCATATATTTATGGAAATATTATGTAATTAGTCTTAACTTAGTATCATGAGATTGTGCTCATATCCATGCTGTTTGAATATATGCGATGTGTTATTGTTGTGGTGGAATTGCATTAATAAATGGACCTGAATTAATGAGTTCATATGAAGTCTCGGCCGAGAAGGCTCTTTTCATTTGACTATTAACCAATTATTATGTATACTGCCTGAGACTCAAGGCCTGCCATTTTTCAGTCCATTGAGAGACTATTATTTATTTGCCCAAGGTGAGAGGTATGGGACTCAAAATACTTGTGGTAAGATGAAATGATTTGGGATATGCCCTATATGGGGTTCCCAATCTGAAACATAAGAGTCAACCTTTTGTTATTCGGATTATTCACTTTTCTACTGAGGTTAGTCTTAATTATGTGACACCTTGGATTTTTGCATTGCCCTACCGAAAATCAGTGGGGAAATGGTGCCCTCTTGGTCGAAACCCCTTAAAACTATGATGCACACATAGAATATCTTACATTGAGAGTGGCCGTGTATGCGGGGGAATGGTTCGAGAAGAAATTCTTGCTCAATGTAATTGATTGGTTAGTGTGGGGATTTGAACCATTCGAATACCAGACTTCATGCATATTGCATTATCATGTGCTTGTTGACATTATTGATGTTACCTGGTGTATGGCACGAGATATGATTCTCATGTAGACTTAGGCATATAGCATGATAAAATGACCATGTGATATCCTTATGATACAGACTAAGCTGAGATTTGGTGAGAGAACATGTTGCTGTTTATTTATCATTATCATCATACCTCATTATTGAGATGTTATTATCATATTATTTATATTTCAGATCATCATATTATAGTATATATTTTGTAGTAGCATTGGATGTTGAGTAAATACCTTGTTTTAAAGATCTACTCACACAAGCTTTGGCTTACGGATATTACATTGTTGTTTTTCAGGTTATTAAAGAAAGATAGATCACTAAAGAGATCTTTGGGAATGAGAATCTAAAGATAGAATTTTAGAAGATAAATTGATATAGATTAGTTAGTTTAATTTCCAGAATTTGTATTATTAAAGGAACATTATAATTATCACTTTATATTTTATTAGAACTATTATATTTGACTTCCGCTTATGTTCTTATATTGCTTGCCACTCCCATAGCAATATGGGGTGAGAGTCGCAATCCGACCCGGTTATGGATCCACGGATCTAAACTGGTTTGGGTCGTGACACCACCAACCTATCTTTTTATTTAGCTAGCTGCCTTTCCTCATCTAGGAGCTGAGTCCTCAACATTTCTATCCTTGACTCACGCTTGGTTATGAGAGATTCCAAGTCTTTGCGAGTTATAGAGGAAACCTTCAGCTCTCGATAACATGTGAGGTGCTCCAAGGCTTCCTCCATGGCGCCTAAGTGCGCTATCAACCAATCTAGCTTCATCCCGGCTATTAAGGGATCTTCTAGCTCCTTCCACATATCATGGAGATCCTCCACGGTAATAGCAGAGAGCTATGTCTCCTGAAGACGTCCAACCAGTGAACATACAACTGAGTAGAAGAAGGCTCGAAGGCGAGGGTTGGAGAAAGTCATCTCAGTCTCAGGATCTCCATAACGATCAATGACCCTTTGAAGAATAGAGGTATAGGAGGAAGGAATATAGATCTCTCCTACGAACACCAAGCGAGCATCCGTTCCAACAGGATGTAGTAGTGGATCAGCATAAGTGTCCATGCACGTTGGACCCGAAAATCCATCAGCAATAGAGTCATGAGAATGACCACTCTCACTAGAGGCGTCAACAACACGAACGTCCTTCTCATTACGAGTCAAGGATCCCGGGAGTACATCCACGATCAGATCAGGCACCCTCACCTGTCTAAGGGGGATCAACACTAAGGAGCCCTAGTACTACTCTCCCTCCTTTGTCGTTTGAATGATCTCTTCCTCGAAGGAACCGAGGAAGCAATAGGAGTCTCTTCTCTTGCAAAGAGAGTGTCAGTAGTAGCATCCCTAACACCAGGGGTAGGAGGACACTGACGCCTGGGGGATTGTAAGCAAAATATTTGCTTAGAATGAAACATATAGTAGCAAGAGAAATCAAAATCTCACATCTTTCAGTCGAGCATGATGTGAGGGAAGTACTAGGAGAGAATATTGCTGCACATGCCATCCTACTCGAGCCAAGACTGCGATGTCGTGCGTCAACATCAAGGCTGGTCGGTCCAAAGTCATGAGTTTGACCCTCATCGGCATCGTTGTAAGGACTCGAATCTAATAAACTTAATTCAAAATTTCTGGGAATAATAATAATAAATAGTATGTGACCTAGAGAGATGTTTTCAAGATTTAATAAGGGTAACTAATGGAAAAAGAGAGCATTGGGCCATCTATGAAATAATTATTGAAGAATAGGGGTTTATTAGTAATTAATGTAACCTCTGGGGAATAGAGTGGAATTAAGATTGTATTTGATAAAGAGAACTTGTGTTTGTGCCGTGCGTGAAGTGGGAGGAGAAAAGAGCTAAGTCATTCATAATCCATACCTACCCTTCCCCTTTTGTTTTGGGATTGATATAGAAGTGAAATAAAAAGAAAAGAAAACCCAAGGCCAAACCCTAGCCGTCCCAAAGAAGAAGAAGAAAAAGAAGAAGAAGAAGAAGAAGAAAGAATGGAGGAACTAGAAGATGGATGAAGTAAGTTCAGATCTGGATCGCAGCCCAAAGAGAATGTAAGTATCATTTTTTGTATAATCCGACTAAGATGTTGTTAAGATTTGATTTCTTATGGTTGTTGTAAAATGATCATGGTTATGGTTTTGGATTTGAATGCATTAGGATTAGTTTTTTAATCGATTTATGTGTGATTGATCGTTTGGTATGTTTCATGACCTAGTGGATTTGATTTCATGACCATTAGGAAACCCTTGATTGGATCTGTGATTCAAGTCCGTCGAACCATCAGCAAGCACCAACACCCTAGTGACCCTGCCAACCTAGAAACCCAGAAAAAAAACATAGTGGGCTCCGTCGGTACCCACCGGTACATTAGTGAGCCTAACGACAGAGCCCTAGTTTTTTAGTAAAAACCCCCATCGATACCCACCGGTACACCGGTGAGGCCACCGATGGAGGTAAGACCCACAAAAGTGAGCCTTGAGTTTGGTTTTTAACTTTGTTTTGTTGGAAATTGGTCCGACTTTGGTTTGACATCACAATTGGGGTCAATGTATGACCAAAATAGACCTTGACCTACCCTTAGTTAATCACCTTGAATACCACCTTGTGATAGTTAGGTTAGGTACACCATGGGTTGAGAAATAGTCTCAGTGAGTCAAGGGTGGAAGGATGGCTCTATCCTACCTATGAGAAACACCCTTTGAGCCTCATGGTATGCCCCACACCATTGATTAGACAATTGAATTGGCCTTACCTACATTGCACTCATACATGCCTAGTAATTGGAATTAGTAGTGGGGAGTGTGTGGGGTTGTATTGTTTGCATTGGTATTTTGTTTAGTGACTCAAGGTTGATCAGAGTCATCAACTTGAGGTTCCATGATATTTGGTAACCATCACTCATCCTTGGACTTGACTATAATGACATTGGCATAATCTGAACTTGATAATTGGAATTGTAAATTGATTTTGTAGTATTAAAACACCTGCGAAACTCATGATGGCATCTAATCGGATTATCCGCGTGGATAGTTTCCGTTGATGTTTATCATTTGGTTCCTCGTTAATACTGCATCTCATGCTAGGCTTATGTAATTGTTAAGTGTGCCCGGGAGGTGGTGAATATGGTGGGTGGAAGCCCTTGAGTGTTAAACACTCTAAACTAGCATTGTGGTTTGAATTCCTTGAGTAGACTATGCTCATAAATAGCAACATGGTGACCCTCGCCATGGGTTAGCACCCGAAACGAGGAGGGGACATCCGGCTGTTCGTAGTGGCCTATGCCCAAAATTTGCTTAGTGTGGAATTGGAAGTTATGAGGGGCACTTAACTAATTACATGGGTTTAGTTTATCATTTATTATCATACCTGCACTCCTTATTTGAGCATCTCATTTTAGAGCATCTTTTATCTTATCATACACATCATTTATCATCCTGTAACTCATCACTGCTAGATGATTGTTCATCTTGCGTAGTAGAATTTGATTTGCTTTGAGTATTATCTTCTTAACGGTATCTTATGAGGATGGACGACATATATGGTCTTATTGGGGATTCCAAGCTCACACGACTTATTATATTGAAGGTTGAGGTAGAATTGGAACCATCAGGGATTCGATGTTGATTCGCTTAGAGGTAGCACCTACTTCCTGGTGGATAGAGTTGGAGTCTATTTGTGGTATATTGAATTATAGCATTTATTTGTAATTGTTGTAATTGAGTATTTGTATTTGTCACACCTTTGAAGTCACAAGAGATTATGTAATTTTAAATTGTTGACTTTCGCACTCTGAATATTTAATGAAAGTGATACATGTTACTTTTATTTACTTGTGGTTTGATATGGAAATTCGTGTTCAAGCAATGGAACTCGAAGGTTGAGCCTTGAGGTCATTGCCTCCCGTATAGGGACGTTTGCTACTAGTTTTGGGGTGTGATAGTTTCCTTCATCTTCTTCAATCTCATGATCAGTAGTCGGTGTTTCCTCATCCGGAAGAAGTACAGGGGGACTACCCACACGATGCTGACTGCGCTTGGAAGATGAACCAGTACGACCAGTAACCTACACCCATGAGACAAAAGGCAGAAAGATCACAGAATCAGTCAACGTAATGGAAGAAGAATGAATCATATGCGCACGTGTACCAACACACAGAAAGAGCGCTAAAAAAATATAATATATCAGATGACGTTGATGTATTAAATCTTACCAATTTTCTAGAAGAGGTGACTATCCTTGCCAGAATAGTTGCAGCCATGAGTTGGCAGTCTTGGCCGAGATCTTGCAAACCCATCCAGAAAAGGCTTTGACACGCCAAACAAATGATTTCAACAAAGTCCCGAGGAGGAATAGTTATTGATGATTTCAATACAGTCCCGAGGAAAACTAGCTGTTGATGATTTCAGCAATGTCCCTAAGAGGACTAGCCATTTGATGATTTCAGCAAGGTCTCAAGGAGGACTAGCTATTGATGATTTAAGCAAAGTTCCGACGAGGACTAGCTATTGATGATTTCATCAAAGTCCCAAAGAAGACTAGCTGTTTATGATTTCAGCAAAGTCCCAAGGAGGACTAGCTGTTGATGATTTCAACAATATCCCAATCAGGATTAGTTATTGATGATTTCAGCAAAATCTCGAGGAGAATCGGTACCAAGGAGGATTGATCCCGAAAAGGATCGGTCCTAAGGATGATCGGTCCTGAGGAGGATCAATCTCAAGGAGGATTGGTCCCAAGGATGATCGGGCAGTGATGCCTTAAGCGAGAAAAAAAAATTAGGCCATGACGTCAACATGATATCATGCATTTGGCGCCCGCCCATAGCCCCAAAAAAATTTAGGCCATGATGTCATGCCTTTGGTGCACGCCTATAGCCCAAAAAATGTATATAACAAAAATTTTAATTAGTCCTGTTGAACTGATACTACCGACGCAAGACCTCGGGAGCAGGGGCGTCAAAGGTAGCTCCCGCCTGCTGGTAAGGTGGTGCCAGGAAATAAATTATTTATTTATTTCCTTGATAATTATTATCAGCCCTGTCAAACTGATACTACTGGTATTACTTCTGTCAAATTGATACTACTAGCGCCAGACCCTGGGAGCAAGGGAGTGTCAAAGGAAGCCCTCGCCTGTGGGTGAGGTGGCGCTAGGAAATTAAATTATTTATTTATTCCCTTGATAATTATTATCAGTCCTATTGAACTAATACTACTGGCGCCAGACCCCAGGAGCAGGGGGTCAAAGGCAGTCCCCGCCTACGGGTGAGGTGGCACTAGGAAACTAAACATTATTTATCTCCATAGATCTAACTAAGTCCTGTGAGGACTAAAGTTACCGGCGCCAGACCCCAGGAGCAAGGTGGCGTCAAAGGCAATCCCCGTCTTCGGGTGAGGTGGCACCAGGAAAATTAACATTATTTATCTCAATAAATATAACTAAGTACTGTAAGGACTACGGTTACTGTCACCAGAACCCAGGAGCAAGGGGGCATCAAAGGCAATCCCCAGACCCCAAGAGCAAGGGGCGTCTAAGGCAACCTCTACCTGCGGGTGAGGTGGTGCCAGGAAAATAAATAAATTAAGTATCTATTTAAATTTATCAAGTCCCGTGGGTACTGATACTACTGATATTTCTTAACATCCCGTGGGACTGAGGCATGCGCTAAATCCCAAGAGCATGAGGGCATCAAAGGCAGCCTCCACTAGCGGGTGAGGGGTGGCGCTAGGAACATATTAAATTAAGTATTTATTTAAATTTATCAAGTCTCGTGGGGACTGATACTACTGGTATTTATTAACAGTCCTGTGAGACTAAGGCATGCGCAAACTATAGAAGCAGGGGGCGTCAAAGGCAGCCTCCACCTAAGGGTGAGGTGGCGTCAGGAAAAAAATAAATTAAGTATTTATTTAAATTTATCAAGTCCCGTGGGGACTGATACTACTGATATTTATTATTATTAATAGTCCCGTGGGACTAAGGCATGCGCCAGACCCTAGGAGCAGGGAAGCGTCGAAGGTAACCTCCACCTACAGGTGAGGTGGCGCCAGGAAAAAATTAAGTATTTATTTATTTAAATTTATCAAGTCCCAAGGAGACTGATAGTACTAATATTTATTATTATTAACAGTCCCATGGGACTAAGGCATGCACCAGACCCCAGGAGCAAGGGGGTCAAAGGCAGCCTTCACCTGCGAGTAAGGTGGCACCAAGAAAAAAAATAAATTAATTATTTATTTAAATTTATCAAGTCCCATGGGGACTGATATTTATTAACAGGCTCATGGGACTGAGGCATGCACCAGATTCCAAGAGCAGGGGGCGTCAAAGGCAGCCTCCACCTATGGGTGAGGTAGCACCACGAAAACAATAAATTAAGTATTTATTTATTTAAATTTATCAAGTCCCGTGAGGACTAATACTAATGCTATTTATTATTATTAATAGTCCCGTGGGACTGAGGCATGCACAAACCCCAGGACCAGGGGGCGTCAAAGGAAGCCTCCACCTGCGGGTGAGGTGGCTAAGTATTTATTTAAATTTATCAAGTCCTGTGGGGACTAATACTACTAATTCTTATTAACACTACCGTGGGACTGAGCATGTGCCATACCCCAGGAGCAGGGGACGTCAAAGGCAGCCTCCACCTATGGGTGAGGTGGCGGTAGGAAAAAAAAAACTACTACTTATTTTTTTAATTAAACAATTATTATCAGATCCTGTGGGAATTGATACTACTGGGGCCAGACCTCTGGAGCAAAGCGGGCATCAAATACAGCCCCCACCTACGGGTGAGGTGGTGCTAAGAAAATAAATTACTATTTATTTATTTACTTAAACAATTATTATCAGATCCTGTGGGAACTGATACTACTACTTGAGCCAAACCCCAAGAGCAAGGGGGCGTCAAAGGCACCCTCCATCCTACAAATGAGGTGGCGCCAGACATCATAATTATGATTTAGTATTATCAAGTCCCGTGCGGACTGGTATATATACCAAAGCCCAAGAACTAAAAACAAAACGGGGAAGGTCAAAAAACATATCCAAGTACTAAGTGATTCGTCCTAGTGGCAAACAACGTATGCCGACGATGACCCCATCATATTATCGCATGACCATGCTGACTAAGAGATATGTCTCTATACTCCATGACAAGATGCCAATACTCCACGGCAGGATGCCGACTAAGAGATGTGCCTTTATACTCCATGGTGGGATGCCAATACTCCACGATGGGATGCCGACTAAGCAATGCGTCTTTATACTCCATGGCAGGATGCCAATATTCCAAGGCGGGATGCCAACTGAGATATGCGTCTCTATACTCCATGGCGGGATGCCAATACTCCATGGCAGGATGCCGACTAAAAGATGCGTCTCTATACTCCTTGGCGAGATGCCAATACTCCACGACGGGATGCCGACTAAGAGATGCGTCTCTATACTCCATGGAAAGATGCCAGTACTCCACGATAGGATGCCGACTAAGAGATGTGCCTCTATACTCCATGGCGGGATGCCAATACTCTACAGTAGGATGCCGACTAAAAGATGGTCTCTATACTCCATGGCGGTATGCCAATACTCCACATCGGGTTGTCGACTAAAAGATGCGTCTCTATACTCCTTGGCAGGATGCCAATACTCCACATCGGGATGCCGACTAAGAGATGCTTCTCTATACTCTATGGTAGGATGCCAATACTCCACGATGGGATGCCGACTAAGAGATGCGTCTTTATACCCCATGGCGGGATGTCAATACTCCATTGTGGGATGCCGACTAAGAGATGGGTCTCTATACTCCACCCCATGCCAATGCTCAAGGGTAGTGATTAGTGTGCGGTGACAATGTTAGTCGAACTATACCATGACCACACCAATATCTTAAAGATAATCGTCGTTGTCAAGGGGACTGAAATATAGATATAAGAAATGGTAAGGGCATATGGCCCAGTAATAGACCAACACGTGTCAAGATTATGACCGACACGTGGTAAGGTACCCATTGATACCGATGGGTAGATCCCTCAGGAACTTCCTAAGGAAGAACCCGATTGATTTAAGGAATCAGTTAAAGGAATGTAAAACTAAGACATTAATATCGTGAGAAGATACTGCGTTACCATGATGACAAGGAATGTATAACCGAGACATGAATATAGGGAGAAGGTAGTGTGCTACCATGATGACCCTTTATTACATAAATCACAAGACAATCAACACTACACAACGAATATACAATGAATCTAATATCAACAGGTACTCCACGGCAAGATGCCAAATCCCTCATGGAAAAATGCCGGATCCCTCATGGCAGGAAGCTGGATCCCTCACAGCAGGAAGAAAGATTCCTTACGACAGAAAGCCGGATCCCTCACGACAGGATGCCGGATCCCTCACGACAAGATGTCGAATCCCTTATTGCAAGATGCCAGACCTCCTACGGCAGGATACCGACTTAGAGGTGCACCTCATGTTTACCAAAGAGATGCACCTCGGTGAACACGTCAATATTAATTTACACCTAAGGGGAGAGACAGCCCTGGACATTGTAAGACGTCAACACGTCGAAATTAATTTAGACCTAAGGGGAGAGACAACCATGGACGTTGTAAGACGTCGACACGTCGATATGAATTTACACCTAAGGGGAGAGACAACCATGGACAGTGTAAGACGTCAACACTTCGATATGAATTTACACCCAAGGGGAGAGACCTCCATGGAAGTTGTAAGAGGTTGATACTCTACAGCAGCATGTCAATACTACCTTTGTCTAGAGTGAAGCTCGAAAGACATTAAAGGCAATACTACCTCCATCTAGAATGAAGCTCGAATGACATTGAAGACAATACTACGTCCGTCTAGAGTGAAGCTCGAATGATGTTGAAGGCAATACTACCTCCGTTTAGAGTGAAGCTCAAAAGACGTTAAAGGCAGTACTACATTTGTCTTGAGGGAACCTCAACAACGTAGAAGATCACAGTCTCGAAAGTGCTAACGCTCGAGGACCTCGAAAGTACTAAGACTAATAGTCTCGAGGGCAGCAAGACTAGACAGTCTTGACGACACAAAGACTAAACAACTTTATTATCACTTATCCATACTGATCGCCAACGTGTATATCGAGGTATCATGAGCGTGACATACAGGGGGACTCGCCAATATCTTGTCATGTCATCAACTACATGCCTTGTCATGGTTCTTAATGGCAAACATATAATTTGTCAATATGACTCGGGATTTGTTGTCACGCCCCGAACCCGTAAACCCTGATCCCTAGGTGGGATGGCACGAATCACGAGACGTGACCTTCGGGATCCATTCCTGGACCGCGGATTAGCATATCATAACCAAAGATAAAATGAAATAAACTAACTTTATTCATTCAACAGAGTGCAGAA
>JAUPMG010014278.1:0-15481 GCA_031762675.1 Pachysandra terminalis
TTCATTGAGGAGAACAATGCTGGTAATGCAGCTGCTGCTCTCATGGCCCGTCTTGCTCCTAAGGCTAAGGTATCAATTGAAGCTTACTTATACCCCTTTTTGTGTAGTTCACTCTTGTATTTGGACTTAATTTTGGTAATTAATTGTTTGGTGTTTTTAAATTTCTGTCTTTGGGTTTTCGTTTTTGTATGTATGACTCCATAATCGGATTTATAAATCATTTCGCAACGAAATTTAATACATACCCTGTTCGTAATTTGGAATCCTTTGTGAATGAATGAATAATAAATGTATAAATTAAAAACAGATCCTTCGGGATGGACGATGGAATGAGGAAGAGGCTTCAATTCTTGTTCCGGGTGACATAATTAGTATCAAGCTTGGGGATATAGTTCCAGCAGATGCTCGTCTCCTTGATGGGGATCCGTTGAAAATTGACCAGGTGCTTCTGCAACTATTGTTCTTCTTCTTCACTGCTGTATGCAATTTGATTCAGTTTATCTGAGATGTCTTACTGAATTAATCATGTTTGGGATTTTCAGTCTTCACTCACAGGTGAATCTCTTCCTGTAACTAAAGGCCCTGGGGATGGTGTTTACTCTGGTTCTACATGCAAACAGGGAGAAATTGAAGCTGTGGTGATTGCTACGGGTGTTCACACCTTCTTCGGGAAGGCTGCTCATCTTGTGGACACTACAAACCAAGTGGGTCACTTTCAGAAGGTGAGGAAATAGTAGAGGCGGTTCTTTCTGTTCAGGATTCATCACAAATTTTACTGCCCCCAATGTTTATTTTATTTTATTAATTTTTTTTTATTACGTCCAACTTGGATCTTGTCTCATTGTGAATAGGTCTTGACTGCTATCGGAAACTTCTGTATATGTTCCATTGGTGTAGGGATGGTCATAGAGATTATCGTCATGTACCCCATTCAGGACCGGGCATATCGTCCGGGAATTGATAATCTTTTGGTGCTACTCATTGGAGGAATTCCTATTGCCATGCCCACAGTGTTGTCCGTGACAATGGCAATTGGCTCCCATCGCCTTTCTCAGCAGGTTGGCCAGGGTGGATTTTCCACATATGTTATTATAATTGTTTATGGTGTGAGCATTGCCGCATATATAAGATTGTCTTTTATGAATAATTGCAGGGAGCTATCACAAAAAGAATGACAGCAATAGAGGAAATGGCTGGTATGGACGTGCTTTGCAGTGACAAAACTGGAACTCTTACTTTGAACAAGCTTACAGTTGACAAGAATCTTATTGAGGTTAGATCCTGCAGGTGTCTTGTACATTTCTTACTGCTTGCAGAATGTAGATCTCTTCTAACCCATTTTCCAAATTGTACCTAGGTCTTCACTAAAGGAATAGACCCAGATACCGTTGTTCTGATGGCAGCCCGAGCTTCTCGACTGGAAAACCAAGATGCAATAGACGCTGCTATAGTTGGAATGCTTGCTGATCCTAAGGAGGTAATTTGATTGTGCATTATCATTGTAAGATATCCATATATTTATTGTTTCTTTTCAATTATATCGCGTCTATGTTTCTTTTGTTTACTTTTTAAAGGCACGGGATGACATTCAAGAGGTTCACTTTCTTCCATTTAATCCGACTGATAAGCGAACGGCTCTGACATACATAGACAGTGAAGGTAAAATGCATCGAGTCAGCAAGGGTGCACCAGAGCAGGTGTTCTCATAACCTCCAATGGGTGTTTTGATGGCTTCTGGTTTGTCGTTGTTTATCCTAATTCTTGGCTGTGTTATGGTTCTTAGATTCTGAATCTTGTACACAATAAGTCAGACATTGAGCGTAGAGTTCATGCTGTGATTGATAAGTTTGCGGAGCGCGGATTGCGATCACTTGCTGTAGCATACCAGGTTTTCTGCTTATTGTAATCATTTATTAGTATTTTGTTGTTATCATTTACAGCATAGTTAACTGAATTCTTCATTGTTGTCCAGGAAGTTCCGGAAGGAAGGAAAGAAAGTCCTGGAGGTCCATGGCAATTCATTGGTCTCATGCCTCTTTTTGATCCACCTCGACATGACAGTGCAGAGACGATAAGGAGGGCTTTGAATCTTGGAGTGAATGTCAAAATGATCACAGGTGGGTCTCTGTTTTATTATATTGTCCTTAGTGTTCAGAAGCCATGATTTGCATAGACTGCCCGGAATTGAATTGGCTTATAGCCCTCATGCATCTTTTTGGTGTGACCTCTGACATCAAATTGTCTTCTTTTGCCATTGCCCGTACCTAGATGTAAAGGGGTGTCACTTGGGCTCTTTTTGTTTTGGCCGAAAAGCCAGAAAAGAAAAAAAAAATCAGGAAAATAATATAACAGATTATTTTCCGTTTGTGTATTTTCTGTTTTTTTTTTTATTTAAAAAAAAACAGAATTCAGAATCACTAATGGGCATGGGAAACTATCATGGAGCAATGGCTTTAGCTAGATAGGAGGGAGGGAGATTAGAATGGTGATTGTAGAGAGAACTTATTGCAGTATAGAGGGGGAGAGAGAGGGAACAACTGGTGATTGTAGAAAGAGGGGGAGAGAGTGAGAAAGAGAGATTAGAATGGTGATTGCAGAGAGAACTTTATTGCAGCAGAGAGGGAGAGGGAGAGGGAGAGAGGGGGGCGAGAGGGAACAAATGGTGATTGTAGAAAGAGGGAGAGAGTGAGAAAGACAGAACAGTGATTGCAGATAGGGTGTGTTATTGCGTCCCGATAGAGAACTCCCTCCCTCCTTCGTTCTCTACCTCGCGTCTTTGGAAGGCTAGGGCCCCACTTAGAGTCAAAGCATTTGCATGGACTGTCCTTTTAAATAAGATTAATACCGCAGACAACTTACAAAGAAGGAGAAAGTTCATGGCCTTATCTCCACAGATTTGCCCTATGTGTTTGAGGCAAGGGGAGTCAGTAGACCACTTGTTTCTCTCATGTGACATCGCCGATCAGATCTGGACTTTCTTTACTAAACTTACAAGGGTGAAGTGGGTTAGTCCAAGTTCGATTAGTGAGATACATTGCCAGTGGAGTTTTCCCTTCTTACGGAAAATAGGTCAGATTCTATGTGGAACCACATTCTATGCGATCATTTGAGGCATTTTGGGGAGAAATAAATGGAAGAATCTTTGAGGATAAATCCAGGAGGATGGATTCCTTGCTTGACTCCATTCTGTTTTTGGTGGCCTCTTGGGTTTGTATTTTACCGGAGTTTAGAGATGTATCAGAGACGGATATCTTAAGGTGCTGGGAAGCGGTGATGGAGTCATAAAGCTGGACAAGAGAGAAGTGAATCTAGTAGAGGGAAGTTAATCTTTTGGGGTTCTGTTGAGCTCTTTATCTTTTTTGTTTGTTTTTCTGTTTTGCTGTGTTTCTTTGCCAGATTCCCTACCTTAGGGAATTCTGGTTTTAGTTTTTCTTTTCCCTTTTTCCTTTTGTACTGCTTTTCCTTCTTATTAATGAATCCTTTCTTTTTACTGATAAAAAAAAAAAGATAGGGTGTGTTATTGCAGGAGAGAGAGAGAGAGAGAACCACATTTCACCTTTTCCGGAAGCGACGGAAAATAACTTCCCGTAGATTTTTCTGGAAGTTGTTTTCCAGAATTTTTTAAATTTCATTAAAATATTTTTCTGGAATTTTATATTTTCCTTTGAAACAAACATGTGGAAAATTTTGAAATCCTGGGAAATATTTTTTTTCCTCCAATTTCCGGTGAAACAAAAAGAGCTTTAGAGATTCAATCTAAGCATGCTAGAGGTTAAATGTGCCTTCTCTTATTTTAATGCCAACAGATGAAAAAGTTAAATATGTGGATGTTTACGGGAAAAATAATATATCCTGGTTTGTGTTTCGAGCACCTAATTGTGAGGCATTGATCCCATTGTATATTGTTGAGAAGTTATGGTGGACTGAGAAAGTAATGAACAAACTTGATGGTAAAGAAGTATTGGCAGACTTCCCCTTTTCTGCATGATATTAAAACAATCTTGGCTATTCATTTTTTGATTCTTTTAACTATTTGATTTGGATGGGACATAATATTACACTCAATTCTTGTATTGTATATGCTTTGTGGTCTTATTTATGTTTATGAGCTCACAAGAATGAGAGTGAGGGAGACTCTCAACCTGTTGTTTGGGGAAAATTTGTGCAACATAGATACTCAAGAATACGTGTCCTAGTGCTCAAGGATAAGCAGTTACAACTTTGTCTGCTCATTTTTTAACATTTATCTTCTTGAGTGAGATATTAGCGATTTTATTTATTTGTACCTGAAGAATGAATGTTTTCTACGTCTCGAGGCATGTGAATAAAGTGCTTACTGTTTTGAGGTAATTGGCATGGTTCCTAACAAAATTCCTCTTATATGCAGCCTGGGCCCAATTTTATTGAAAGCATCTTTTGTATCTTTTGCATTTTCTTGTAATATTTTATTTTCTAAGTACAATTTCAGAAACTATATTCTTTCATATGATTTTTTTTGCAGTTTATGTTCTCTCTCTCTCTCTCTCTCTCTCTCTCTCCACACACACGACTTTACTAGACACACATTTGCATATAAAGGGTGGCTTTCCTAGTGTGGTCATCCTGTGAAGAGTTCTGGATTATTTTCGACACTTGACAGCTGACATAGTGACCCAAAAAAATTATATATATATTTGTGTCATCTTAGGCTCTTAATGTCATGTTTAAATTTCAGCTCGGTTGGGTGATGCCCAGTGGCAATGACCCTATTTTTGAAATATTTATTCATTTTAAAACATTTAACTGCTCTTGTTAGCTGGGGCATTGGTCCAATACACAGTTGACATAGGGCTTTGGTTCAAAGGGAACCACACAGATGCCTAACCCAGATGTCTGTCCATGAAATGAACGGTTTGGGTTGGCCATGTCATCTCTATACATGGCAAAAATAGTGTGTGTGTTTGTAGCACTTATTTCAGTGATTAATTCTGGTGAACTTGTTTGACCCTTTTGACTTGTTTCAGGTGATCAACTGGCAATTGCAAAAGAAACAGGACGACGTTTGGGAATGGGAACCAACATGTATCCTTCATCTTCTTTGCTGGGACAGCACAAGGATGAATCAATTGCTGCTTTGCCAATTGATGAGCTGATAGAGAAAGCTGATGGTTTTGCGGGTGTTTTCCCCGGTAATATTTTTACGTCATTTGTAATCCTATGAATGTATGCACGAAAGAAAACTGTGGATGGTTTTTTATGAAATATTGTTATTCTTTTCCATGCTTGTTTGACTCCCTTGTTACTTTTGTTGCTTCAGAGCACAAATATGAGATTGTAAAACGTTTGCAAGCTAGGAAACACATATGTGGTATGACTGGTGATGGAGTTAATGATGCCCCTGCTCTTAAGAAGGCTGACATTGGGATAGCTGTTGCTGATGCAACTGATGCAGCTCGTAGTGCTTCCGACATTGTCTTGACAGAACCTGGCCTTAGTGTTATCATCAGTGCTGTACTGACAAGCCGGGCAATCTTCCAGAGGATGAAGAATTATACAGTAAGCATTGTGAGCTTTTGATGACGGTAGATCTCACTTTAATCGATTAATTTAAAATTATGCCTTTTCTTTCTGCAGATATATGCAGTTTCAATTACAATTCGTATTGTGGTAAGTTATCTGATTTTGGCTTTTGGTATTTGTTACATAGATGAACTCTTATACTTACACCTCTGGTATAAGATCTATTACCTAACCTTGAATTATTAACTATTTGGTTTGGTTCATTTGCTTTATTTCTTTTACCCACTTCCCTTTGATTTTCATTGTGACAGCTTGGTTTCATGCTGCTTGCCCTCATATGGAAGTTTGACTTTCCGCCTTTCATGGTGCTTATCATTGCAATCCTCAATGATGGTTTGTTCTTTTTCCTTATCTCACAAAACATGCATTTGATTATTATTTTTTTATTTTTTTTTGTTTAGCAGGAATCTATGCAATTCTATTACTCACTGATTAACTAATTGGTTAACATCTATGACTTCACCAATTTTACTAGCTGAACCAGTTCACTATCATTTCTTTCTTCGTCTAACTTTAAAATTGTATGCTTTGTCCTTTTGACATCTTATATGTTCTCCATGTCATGTCAGGTACCATAATGACGATATCAAAGGATAGGGTGAAACCATCTCCTCTTCCAGACAGCTGGAAGCTGGCCGAGATCTTTACAACTGGTGTAATTCTTGGTAGTTATTTGGCAATGATGACTGTCATTTTCTTTTGGGCCGCCTACAAGACAGATTTCTTCCCGGTAAAATAACATCTTCAAATTTAAAGTTCACCAAGTTTGTAATGGATGGCTGACATTTCTGGTTGTTTGAGACCAAATAGAATCTAAATTGTTTCTGTGTCCATGATGGTTGTTTTGTCATGTTGTAACCAGTTCTTTTGGCTTTTCAACATGTTAAGAGAGATTCATGCAACTTGGTTTAATGTCAACTTAAGGACTGCTGAATCCTACAGTTGATAATGTTTACACGCACACGCACACACAACAACAACCAAAAAAAATAATAATGTTTACATGCATTTATTGAATTTTGATATTATTCAATGTATTCAAGAAGAAAAACAAATTGGAACTGAATTGATGTATAGATAGATATATTGGACATTATATCCCCACTTGTGGCTGTGTGTTTGTATCTGAGTACATGCATGTTGCTGATATAGACACCATGTGTTTCCTTCTAAATGTCATATTGTTTTACTGCTATTAAAGTTCTTAGGATTTGCCTTGAACTTGGTTGCTTGGCCTTGGAATTAATATTTTGCCAACTCTGTCAGCGGACATTTGGAGTTACAAGCCTTCATAAAAACGATCAAAATGACTTCAAAAAACTTGCATCAGCAATATACCTACAAGTGAGCACCATAAGCCAGGCTCTGATATTTGTTACACGATCTCGGGGTTGGTCTTATGTTGAGCGCCCCGGTTTATTGCTTGTAGCAGCTTTCTTTGTTGCTCAGTTGGTGAGTGAACTTCCCATTTCCTTCAATAGAAGTTCCTTAATCAGGAAAACACCGTCAATCTTTTTATTTGTATGAACAGATTGCTACACTGATTGCAGTCTATGCAAACTGGAGCTTTTCTGCGATTGAAGGAATTGGATGGGGTTGGGCTGGTGTGATCTGGCTTTATAATATCATCTCCTACATTCCACTCGATTTTATTAAGTTCGTTATCCGATATGCGCTGAGCGGGAGGGCTTGGGACCTTGTTATCGAGCAAAGGGTATGAACAGCATTGAAGGCTATTTTTATATAGTGAGGCTCTTTGGCAACTCTTTTTGATGAATTTCCCTGTTTTGCAGATTGCATTTACGAGGCAAAAGGATTTCGGAAAGGAAGCTCGCGAGCTTAAGTGGGCGCATGCTCAAAGGACTCTCCACGGTCTGCATCCACCTGATACCAAGATGTTCAGTGATCGTACCGGCGCTTTCACAGATCTTAATCAGATGGCTGAAGAGGCCAAACGGCGAGCTGAGATTGCAAGGTAGATATTGATCTCGACAATAACTTGTTTTTTGTTGCCATCCATGCCATACGATAGTATCCTTTGGCCATTTATATTTAGTTCTTAAAGTTGTGGCCATAGATTATATCTAAATGTCAAATCTATGATAGCGTAAAAATCATTGATATGCACCCTTGTGTGATCAACATAGCAGTACATGGTTCTTGCCTATAGTGAATAGGCAAGGAAAATGCATTGCTCAGATAGTTGCGACTTCTATGCGATTGTTGGTGGTTCTGCTTTTTTTTTTTCTTTTGTTTTGTGTTCTATTATGTAAGTTGCAGATTTTATTCCTGGCTGTAGGTCTCCTTCAAGGATTTCTTACAGAATCGTACCTAGAAAAAACATAAGACCATAAAAGATGAACCCTCAACTCTAGCTACTGTCATAAAAAGTAATTTTATAAAAAAAATAAAATAAAAAAATTATTCTATATTTAAGGTGTTCCTTTTTCCTCGCCGTGTGTCCGCTAAACTGGAATAGAGTGTTACTAGTTTCTCCCATTTTACTTGACAATTTGACTGAATGATCTTAATGGAGTCATGACTCCCTTGGTCCTGAAAGCGTTTTTTTCCATCTTATGTACAGATGCTTGAGTATCCAATTGGAGATTGATGCTTCAACTGAACAAAAGAACACCCTCATATTTATTTTGCTTTCCTTTTACAGGTTGCGGGAACTCCACACTTTGAAAGGTCACGTCGAGTCGGTGGTAAGATTGAAGGGTCTCGACATAGACACAATTCAGCAAGCATATACTGTCTGAGGGAAGTCATCCATGTTTTTGATATGCTTTAAAATGCATCTGCTAGTGGTTAGAACAAGGATGTGATCTGATCATCATCCATTCAATACCGAGACCACAGATACTTCACCCTTAGATAACTAATTCTATTTCTGTGCATTATGCTTTCCATTTTAGCAGTATGGCTGTTCTTTTACAACTTTCTTCTTGTATCGTAGTTAATATTTACTTCTGCCCCGCACTGGGAAAAAGAAAAGTGCCCAATGGGGATGAATTTGCCCTTCTTTTATTTTCTTTAACAAGTGTTATCTTATATCTGTTTAGTGATTTTTAATAGATTGCCTTTTGATAAACAAGTGTATTATGGATTATTCTCACCAAAAAATAAGAGTGTATTATGGATTATCCTTTGCTTCTCTTTTTATCTAATTTTTGGTCATATTCTTTGAAAGGAAAACTTGGCAGTAGACTGCAAGCCACATATTCTGTTAGTAGAGGACATAAAAATTAATGAAGTTTTAAGTTGATTTTGAATTGAGAAAACAGAAAACATTTTTTAAATGTTGTTAATAAGCTATTCACTTTTGTCAATTGGACCAAATTTAGATCAATAAGTAATTAACATGAATATCTTTATTACAAAAGAAATATAAATATATATATATATATATATATATATATTTATATATATTTTTTTTAATAAACTAAAATTTAAATAATGGATATTAATTATCTTTGATCATTTACTGTCCACCCGGAGTTTGGAGTGGACCCCCAAGAATATAGGTTTAACAGGGAAGGAAGGTGAATATCACACTAAACTGTCTGAAGATGGCCTTGAAGGGATGTCCAAGTAATTCTCCATATTTTATTGGCATTGAGTCCTTAATACCCAAACCCCAAAAGGTCCCTTTGGTCAACGTTTGGCACTCTTGTTTGGAATTTCCATCCATAAAAGAAGTTTCTTTCTCTTGGGCTTCCATCACTTGCTCATATCAAACACACTAATAACTGAAGGATTTAAATCATCTAAAAGCCAAAATACAGTAATCAATAACACAGCAAAAGTATCAAACAAGTACAACAATAAGACTTAAATCCGGCTGAGCCACAGCTATCCAAAGCAAAACCAGTCATATTACATTGCCACATCTAAATAGAGATTATATGTTAAGAGGTTCAGTTTGGTCGTACCCCAACACTACCACCAACATCCCTGTGCTTCTCAATCTTGTTCTGAAGCTCATCCTTTTTGGCTCCCACCACCTTATCAACTTGCTTCCCTTGTTTTATCAGTAGGAATGTCGGCATTGCCTCCACCTTAAACTCTTTAGCCACCTCCTGTTCATCAAATTTTTTTTTTTTTTTTTTCAATCATTAATAGCAAAAACCCCCAAATCAATATCCACCATTGATTCTCTTTCAGACCAGATCATTAGAGAGAAAACAAAACAGTTAAAATCTAGAGAGAGAGAGAGTATACCGGTAACTCATCGACATCGATCTTAACGAAGTCCACGTCCGTGAATTTTCCAGAGAATTTGTTGAGGATCGGTTCCATGGTTCGACATGGACCACACCAAGTTGCCGCAAAATCGATCACCATCTTCAGAGCCCCCAAAACAAGAACAAAAGGATAGATAGACCCAACTTAAAGCAAGAAAAAGCACAAAACCCTAGAAATCTTGACATTGAATATAAAGAGAGATGTTATTACCAGTTGGGTTGACTCCTTCGATGCCTCGAAGTGAGCCTTCCATCGGTCGGTTGAATGGAAAGCAATAACACGAGACGGCTCCGACGAAGAACCATCGCCGGTAAAAGAAGAAGAATCCGTTCCACCAAACAACCTAGACAGAATCGATCCCATCTTTTCTTTTATTTCGTCTCTTTTACAACCTCTGACAATGGCAAGGCACTTGCCTGCATGCTCTTTTATAGTCGTCTACAACTATAAAAAAAGGTTAGAATTGTACATTGCCTCTCTTTGAAAAGTGATTTATATTCGTAAAGAATACATTGATATAAAGGATACACTGATCAGATTTATATTCGTGACGACGGGTTTGTAAAAGATTAAATATATTAGGATAAAAAGATAATTAATGAATCAATAAAACCAGTCTTCCACATAAAAAACATAGGGAAGTTTGTCTCGAGACAGCTAAAATCGTCGCGCAGTTGTTTTGTCAAGAGTGTTTTTTTGTCAATTTTGATCTGCAAATAAGACAGAGAAGAGACAAGAGGGAAGATAATATTGTAATAACTGTAGAAGACATAATGTAATCTCAGAGCAGTAAAACCTCAGAGTTTGAAGACTACTCTCATTCTCTTTCAGGGTCTTTCTCACTGTTGTTTTTTATTTCTTAAGTTCAAGGAAGTTTCAGATTCTCTAGTATGTAGTTTAAAGACTTAGCTCTCATCCTCTTCAATGGAGGATGTGCTCTGGTATTTGTAGGGAGTTTTTACTCCAAATAGGACAAGTGTCATTCGGCTAAGTGTGCAGAGAGGGACCCTCACACGCTAAGCATATCCTGAGCGACATGTGGTCCTAAAACAGGATATCCTGAAGGACACATGTTCTTCAACACGCCTAAGTTACTTCCAGAGAAAAAGAGATAATCATTTCAAACATTAAAAACCTGCTCTGCGATTGGTTGCTTTGGAACTTGAGCAACACGGATAGGATGACGCGTGTTACTTTCATCCAAATCCCAAGAGCAACGTCACCATTCTTGTCGTCATCCCAGATAAGATAAAACCCCATTTAGATAAGTTAGAAAGCAGATATTATAAGTGAAGTTTTACCACGTGCTGCTCATTCTGAGAATCCGTTTCAATCAATGTCACAAATACCTTTCTGAATTCGTATATTTCGAAGGAAACTCTCTTTGGCAACTATCTTCCTTCGAAGGAAGTCAAGAATAACTGCATACTTACAAGGTGATTAATGTATTCTCGAATTACTCATATAGAGAACTCGAAGTTGAGTATCTCATCACGGAACTCGTTTTCATGATCAATAAATCCTATAAAGAAGAGTTTATCTTGAAATCATTTAAGGTTCACAACTACAATAACCAATTCGAGTGCCCTCTACTTGGATGAAATCAAAAGTAAAACATGTGAATTCCTTCAAAGTGGAGTGAGAGGACATTCTCAAAGTCCGTGGGAAACCTATCTTCAGGAAATACTTCTGAAGATGGCGTTCCTTAGACTTCTAAAGCTCTTTCCGTTGAGGATTTGCTTCTAAAAGTGAAAGTCTAAAGTGTAACACGAAATCAATTCATAAGAACGAATAAAAGCGACTTCGAGTCCCAGTTGGTAATTCGGATGCATAAAAGAGTGCATTCGAGGGAGTTAACCCAAGTCTATGTCTTTCGAGGAGGACGAAAGCCTTAGTCTTTTTTAGGGTGACAGACCCTTTGACGAATTGACCATCTCAATGTGGTTGGCCTCGAATTCGCTTTAGGAGAAAGAAATATTCCTCATTCGAATTCACTTTTGGCAGAAAGGAACATACCTCCTTTGAATTCACCATCTAGAGGTGGTTAGCTTTTGAGTTCACTCTCTGGAGGTGGTTAGCTTTTGAGTTCACTCTCTGGAGGTGGTTAGCCTGGAGTTCGCATTTAAATCCGTTTTAGTATGAGGAAATATACTTGCTTCGTGATTCTTTTAAGACAAAGCATAATAAATGGTCCTTCGAAATATATAGATGTGCTCTAAGGATGACTTCTAAGTTAGAAGGTATAGATAGTTCCTTCCCTCGAGGGTCTTTCTTTGAGTAGAATACCTTTAAAATGTAAATGTTATGTAATAAAATCACTCGAAGTCTATTCTAGAGAGTAAATAGATGTGACTTCGATGATTTATTGAAATCTTAGCTATTTGAGGAGTCTATTAGGAGTGAAATGCCCTTAAATATGTCCTTCGAGTGAAATAAGGTCCTTCGAAGGAAGAGTGAAATCCTTTCCCTCGAGCGCTTAGAAGGAAATGTGCCGTGGGAACATAAGTCCTTGTCCTTTTGAAAAATTTTAAGAATAACGATTGCTTGTGTTTGTGGAGTTTGGGACACGTGACATTCCCTCATAAGCTGGAATTCAAAAAGGTTGCTTCTCCAAGAAGATTTCCCTTTTTGGTGATAAGGACGGTCAAATATCTTTGAGCTAGTTCAAATATCACCTTTTCGCCGAACTGTCTAATCACGGTACGCAGTTGTTGATAACTGGCACATGAAGACGGCTATACAGTCGTTTACAGCTTTATTGAATGATTCAGTGTATGCGGCTATACCCAAAATATGTACACGCGCTTTTAAGAAAGTGCCACGTGTAAAGGGGGGTTTAATTAGCCCGCCTAATCACCAATATTCATAGATGTTGATATTTTCAAAATATCTTGCTTTGTTTTGTGTTGAAAGTATTTTGTGAAATCTCTTCTCATATCGAATAGCTATAAGAAAAATTAAGGCCGTATATAAGATGAACTATTTTTTGCTTATGTGTTTAAAAGCAAAGAGAATGATAGAGTGAATTGCACTTGGGTCGCACCACAGCTATCAGATTGGTTCAATAACACAACAAAAATAGCAAAACAGTACAATCACACTCAAATCCAGAAAGCCACAGCTATCCAAAGTGAAGGCGCTTTGTTCTCTTAGAGCCTTTCTTTTAATGTGTGGCACACTCGATTGGACCGGATTGATTGATTGTTTGGTTTGATAGTTTAGATCATCATTAGTTCGGGTTGACCTTCCGATCAGACACACCTTATGGATCCAAAGGTTGCACCCAATTAAAAATGTATCAACCGAACAGGTGCTTTTACATGGTTAGATCCTGACCATAAGGTCTTGATTGCATCTGATGGATGATGAGTGAAAGGGTATATGTCCTTTCAGATTAGGTCCAAACCGTTGATTCAAGATCATGCTTGTTGGTGAGCAGGCACATGTGAGTCTATAAATAGACTGTTGATCCAGACCATTCAAGAATCCAGATTCGACTCAAATCATATGATTGTGTGAGAGAGATTCATTTTCTCACTAACCCCTTAGTGCATTTGCGATCTTGTTCGGAGGAAGAGAAACTTGTCTAAAAGAAAGCAAGCTAATTGAACCTTGAAGCTTGTTGATCAACGGTGTAGATTGTTTTTAACCCTTCATACTCTTGATCCTTCATTTGGAGAAACTTGTCTCAAAATTGTTAGAAAAAGAATGAAGGATCAAGAGTATGAAGGGTTAAAAATAATCTATACCGTTGATTAACAAGCTTCAAGGCATGATCGGTTCGCTTTCTTTTAGACAAGTTTTTCCTCCTCCGATCAAGATTACAAATGCACTAAGGGATTAGTGAAAATTTGTCTTCAGGATAAAATAAAGTCTCTGATCAAGATTCATTGTGATTCTTAAATGTGCACCGTCCGATCACAATAGAACACTATTCTATTTGGAGACATAATGGAAAGCTTATAAAAGAGTAAAAATTTTTGAAAATGTAAATAAAAAAGAAGTTAGAAAGTTTTCCTTGCGAAACTGAAAAGTGGGAATGAAAAATAGTGAAGTGAGGCCACGAAGGAGAGCAAGAAAGGAAGAAATGGAGGCATATTGGTTAATATCCTTTTGAGAAGATTAGAAATTTTGTTTTATCTATTTGGAGAGTAGAAAATTGTTTTTTTTTTGGAAAGTAAAAATTTTAAAAAAAAATAGAAATAAGTTTAAAAAGAATTTTTTTTTTTGGGAAACTGAAGAGAGAAAAATAGCGTGACGAAGCTTTTGTTATATATTATAAAGATAAAAAGAATACACTTTTAAGACTCCACATTTAATTCTTTATTCTATCTAATGATATTCACTTTCATAGTAATTTTATTCTTTACTGAAACCAACTTGACAAAGCCAGAAAGATTTATTCTGTGAAGATTAAATGCCCAAAAGATTCTGGTCATTCACCCATTCGGCTTTAAATGCATCCATCATCTTTGCTGCCAACAAAGAGTTTCACTAATTTCAAGAAAATTCAACAGTTGTAACTGTTCGTGTTAGATGCAAGTAAACCACTAAACCCAAATATAAGGAAAAATAATGAATTAGTTACTTGTAATTACAAAATTCGGTTTGCAAAATTGCATTTTCTTGTTCTACTGTTGTTTCTCATCCTATTCATGTAACACAAATCCTTAAGTATATTATACATAATATGAAGACTGATGCTCTTCAAGTGTGGCCACTTACAGTTACTCCCGCTAGAGATCGTTCATATCATTACCGTCACAAATGAAACATATTTTGCTTCTATCCACAGGTTTCAAGGGTCTATTTCTTCAGAAAGCATGGCTTTTCCAGAATACACGTACTGCATTTCTTCCGTCCATGTCTGCAAAAAAATATTTAGATCTTCAAATGGGGAGGACACGAAACATTCACTATTACCAGAACACATTAGCAACAGTGAAAAGTTACTTCATGGCGAAAGGCAATCCTTATATGAGGTACGTTTGTCTTGCGAATATCGTTTCCTTCAGGGCCTCTTATTAAATACTTGCTCCCAAGCCAATGTAACTGAAGCATATACAAGGAAGTGAAATCAAACAAAAAGTTGGTCGTGGATCAAGTACTAATTAAACTTTCTTGTTTCCAAACAAAGGTAACTAAGTTCCCACATACATCCATGGAGAAAAATAAACATGTTTTAATAAAAAAAGAAAAGAAAAGAAAAAGCATTCATTTCACAAGCAACTTGTGGGAAACACAATGCAATGCAAACCATGTTCGACTTTGTTAAAATGAAAGCAACTTTAGAATAAATTCTCTCTTTCGTTTCGAAACAAGACTAAAGTAATCAGAGCACACAAGTTGGAAATTTTCATGATTTAAATTTCCATGGAGCTACAAGATAAGGATCTGCAAAATGCTTCTGTCAATTTTGAGAAAATGATTCTGTTGGATGTCGCGGTCCGTGTGACTTCTTCTCTTCTCCTTTAGCTTTATGACAAACCACATACTTGGAATCAAAGCTAGGACAGGCTTGAGTTACACAAAACAATACAAATCCTCAAATCATATAAATTTGTGTGTGTGTGTGTGTGTGTGTGTGAGAGAGAGAGAGAGAGAGAGAGAGAGAGAGAGAGAGAGAGGTTTCTAACCTTTGCTGGCTGTGAAAATACAGAGAGATAAACAGAAT
>JAUPMG010014298.1:0-15480 GCA_031762675.1 Pachysandra terminalis
CATCAACTTGCAGATGTCTTCACTAAAGCATTACCTTCTGCTAGTTTGTTTCCACTTTTATCCAAGATGGGTGTTCTAAATATTCACAGTCTATCTTGAGGGGGAGTATTACAGCTGTATTACTGTTAGTTAGTTGTTATCAGTTTGTTATTACTGTTAGTTAGTTTAGTTGTTATCAGTTTGTCATTACTATTAGTTAGTTGTTAAAGTTTGTTAATGTAAGAAATCTATAAATAGACTTATTTGTAATCATGAATTAAATAATGAGAATTATTCAATTTCAATTTCTTCTCGTGATACAACTTAAAATTTTTTCTTTGGGTGGGCACCTACTTGCTGAGATAACTGTTGGAACTTTAGAAGCAGTATAACCAGCATTTTGTATGTCTTGGGCAGTAACAGGCATCTTCAAATTCTTTTGAATGCCTGTCCTCTAAAATAATGTGTCGTACACTAGTTTCCACCCAATTCCATGGTGATAGGAATTCGCCCCTTGTTCTTCTCCCACTTGCCAAATTTGGAAGCCTTTTGTCCCCCTAGGATCAAGGCATTTGTGGGCAATTATCTTTACACAATAATAAATGTCATACTCTCCAAAAGAGATGGAAATACCTAGCCGTGTCTTCTCATGTTTGTGTTAGGTATACTGTCAGGGCGATTCTGTTGACCACTTGTTCCTACATTACGTGATTACTAGATAGGTGTGGTGCTTCTTCCCTAAATTGGTTGGGATAGATTGGATCATGCTTGCAACTAGCAGTCTGTTGATTGATAAGTGGAGGTTTCCAAGTTTGGGTAGAAGGGACAGGATGATGCATTGCTATCTATTTCATATTGTTTTGTGATCTCTGTGGAGAGCAAGGAATAGGGGGATTTTTTAGGATGTGATAATCAACCTTTAGTTTGTTATCGAGTCCGAGATGTCTTTGTTCTGCACATGGGTATGTGCTTCTCTAGAGTTTAGGAAGTGGCAACAGTTGCCTTATCCTAAATGGTGTGTGACTTGGAATGTCTCTCGTGAGGGGATTATGAAGTTGAACTTTTATAGATGTTCTTTGGGCAACCCAATACTATCATGAATTGGTGGTATCTTGAGAGACCATTTAGGTTCTCATAATTCTTGGTTTTTTGGGGTCCTATTGAGGAGGAGAGTGCTACAAGGGCGAAGATTTGTTCCCTAGTGGCAGGTCTAGCGAGAGCGATCTCAGGAGGGCTATGGGTATTGAAGGCGGAGAGATATTCTTCTTCGGTTATCTCGTGGCTTGCCAAGTCATAGGAGTGCTCATGAGGGCTCATCCACCTAGTTCATTTGGCTTGCTTTTTGGCCAATGGGTTGAACATCTCGTTTTTCCACAGAGTTCAGGCAACGAACTTGCTGATGGACTAGCAAAAGAGGAGGTTTTGAAAAGTCTATTTTTATGGGTATTCCCACTATGGAGAAGCTGATTGAGATAAATTCTAGTTGGTGTTTTGGGGAGGTATTTTTCTCTGTACTTTTCATTTATTGATCTAGTGCCCATCCCTTGGTGGGTGCCATTCCTGCTCTTGGTTTATATTTTTCCCAGCTATGAATTGATTAAAATTCTCTGCTGTTATTTTCATTTTTCTTCACTATGCTATGGACACAGATTCAGAGAAATCCAAATGCAGCAATAATTGAGTGATATTGAGAGAAGAAAGGCACTTGTTTGTTCTCTCGAACTTCAAGTGTTTTTTGATCTTCAAGTGCGACATTTTACTTCATGACTTAAAACAGTTCAAGTTGGGTGTCTGCGGCTTAAATATTATGGTTGCACTGTAATTTTGGAACACAATACTGGGGCTTGATATGGTGGTGATTATTCTTCACTGGAAAGAGAGTAGTAGAAATGAGAGATGGTGTATCTGGTTAGGGTAGAATTGGAGTCTGAGTTTGTCGTGAATATTATACTTTTAATTCTGCAGGAATGATGAAAGGTCACCTTTTGTTGTAGCAACCCCATTGAGGGAACAATGAAAGGATAGGATAGACCAGTGATGGCAAGCACATCCTGAAATTAGAGAGATCTGAGCAAGCCGTGCAATCCACGGCAAAGAAAAGGAAGTTTAGGCAAGCAAACAGACAAACATGAAGAAATGGTAGAGGCTGACCCGCCCAACATAAACATAACTTGAACAATGTGTTCTCTTTCACCTTGATGAACCATACATGGTTTCAAGGAATTTTTAGATCACTAACATGGAATAGCATGGTGCGTTCATATTTTCCTATAGAATGTCTACTGGGTAAAACACTTACAAGATCAAATGAACATTTAATATAAATCAATAGATGTGTTCTTTGGAGGGTAAAGTGAATTATCGGTACTGTTAGTCACTATTATGATCAAACCCCAAATAAGAGCATCCCTATTGTAATGAGGCAAGTGTGTCTAGGTGGGTGTGAACCTATGTCGATGATTATGCATTTATGCTTGAGATTATTTGGGGTTTATATTTAATAAAGAATAGATTAATATATCTCACAACCATTATTTCACAGGGATTGCTCTCGGTATCTTATTACATGGCCTTTGTTTATGGCAGTAGAACTATCCTGAAGGTTTTTGCATCCAAATATGTTGTGTAATGACCTGAACCTAGTAATTCTGATTTCTATTTATTGAAAATAATAATTAAGATTTTATTAGATTTAATTGGGCATTTTTCAGAATTTAATTATGAGGATTACTAAACTAATTATAAGGGCAGTTTTGCAAACAAAGATATCAATTAGGGGTTTGTATGCAATTAAGCAACTTATGGGGCATGGAGTGTAAGTACATTGAAATTCAAATGGGATCACTAGAGAGGTGCGTGGGAGTGGGGTATGGAAGTTAGAAGGTGGATGGGAGGTTTCCATAACTACCACCCTCACCTTCCCACTTTGTGAGTAACTAGAGGAGAAAGTTCTGAGGAGGGTTTTGAAGAGGAAAACAAGAGTTAGAAACCGAACCCTATCCGTACAACATAGTAGGGAAGAAGAAGAGAAAAGGAGGAAGAAAGGAGAAGAAGAATGGAGGAAATGAAAGGAAGAAGAAGACCCCCATATATGAATCTCAGCACAATAAAGGTAAGTCTAATTTTCTGTATGATTCGCATAGAATGTCGAATGATTTCCGATTTGGTGTATTTACGTAAAAAGGTTTATGATTCGTTTTGGATTTGTATTCATTGATGATTTGAGTGCTTAATCGATTTAATTGATGATTTAAATGAAAATATGTGATTTACGTGCCTTAGAAATGATTTGGTTTGATTTCGTAATATGCGAAAAGCCCTAAAATCGTATCTTGGATTGCTGTCCCGAGATCCATCGGTAGGCACCGGTACACCGTTGAGCTTGCCGACAGAACCCAAAAAACACAGGGTGGTCTCCACCGGCAGGCACCGGTACACTGGTGAGCCTACCGACAGGGGCCACATCTGTACTAAAAATACCCCACCGGCAAGTACCGGCACACCGGTGAGGCTGCCGATGGGGATGGACCTGAGAAATTTGTGGTTTTTGAATTAGATTGTGATCATCATTGTTTGGGAATTGGTACCACATTAGTGTGACATAATATTTGGAATCAAAGTATGATCAGAAGGCTCTAGCCTACCTGCAGGAATCGACTTTGAGTTCCACAACAAATTGGTTTGGGTTGGGAGGACGCCATGTGTTTGAGATATGGTCTGATGGAAACAAAGGATGGTCTGAAGGCTCTAGCCTACCTGCAGGGAATCACCTTTGAGTTCCATGGTACACCCTACACTTCTGATTAGCTTATTGACCTGACTTTACCCTGAATTATGTTCTTCAAGTACTTAGTGATTGGAAATGGACCCTTATATGTTTGTTTTGATTGTACTTATAGAGCCCGTGATGGCATCTAGCGGATTACTTGTGTGTATGGGTGCACGGATAGCTTCCGATGGGGGTTGTCATTGAAAGTCCTACTGTTATTGGGTTGTTTAGCTTGTCTGATCAACGGGGCAGCGAGGGATAGAGTTAATGGTATGAGTTGATTTAGCTTGATCACTATTAGGAAACTTATGATGGTTCCTAGTAGATTGTCTGCGTGGATAGTTTCTAATGGAAATTATCATTTAAGTCCTAAGTTAAATTAATGCATGCATGCTAGACCTATGTAAATTGTTAAGTGAGCCCGAGAGGTGGAAACTATGGATTATCCTTGCGAGGTTTTCCGGAGAGGTTGACTAAACTTGTGGGTTGAAAGGTCCCACTTAAATAAGGGTAGGATTCGTGTGAGGTCCTATACGATTTTGCTAAACCTTGAGTAACGACTCTTAAAATCAGCAAATGGTGACCTTCATGCCGTACGACGGGTTAGCTACCCCAAACGAAGAAGAGGGGCATCCGGCTGTTCCTGGTGACCTATGTCCCGAATTTGTTCTGATTTGGAAGCTACAATGAGGGGCACTTAACTTGTTACATGAGTTTGTACATCACATTTCACATCATTATTGTATTTCCTTGATTGAACATATCATGTAGTCCATTTGAATGACATCATTTCATTGCATACCATCTATCATCCAGTAAATTATAATTGTTAGACTTTCTGTGTATCATATGTTCTTCTATCTTGTTGTTCCATGGATTAACCGCTTAACGGTGTTTTATGAGGATTGGTGACAGATATGGTCTTACTGGGCATTCCAAGCTCACGCGACTTATAATGTTGCAGGTTGAGATGTGATGAGGACTGATAGGGGACTCGATGCTGACTTGCTTCATTTCAGCTCCAGTATTCGAGTTAATTTTATTATGGTACATTTATTGTAGTTTGATTATGGTACTTGATTGTATTTGTTGTATAGATATATTTGGGCCTGTGACACTCCTAAGGTCACATGGATTATGCAAGTTTATTTCTTTTGGTCCTGCACTCTGAAAGTAATCAATATTGCTTTTATTTCCTTGTATTTGATATGGCAGTCCACATTCCAAGGTTGGAACCCGAAGGTCTCACCTTGAAACCCGTGCATCTCACATAAGGATTTGTACTAAGGGTTTTGGGGCGTGACACGTTGTCTGTTTGTGGACCCCAAAAGAGGGAGATCTTAGAGCTCTGTTTGAATTCTTGAATTTGATTGGCTCACCTTGATGCCTTGCCTTGATCTTTCTACATTGATCTTGTGTGTGTGTGTGTGTTGGGAGGGGTGGAGGGTGGGTATGTTTGTATGTGTACTGTTTTCTTTTGCCGTTACTAAATATGTTTTGCTTGTTGCCAAATTTACAGGTGTTTTGGTGAAGTTGAGTTCATTTCTGCTTTGTTGAATAGTATATCTGAGGAGTGTCCACAATGACTTGTTGCCCAACTGCCATGCAGTGGAATAGAGAGGGTGTTCTGTTGGTTGTTAAAGCTTGTGATGGTTATTTTCTTTCTTCCACCGTGCTACGGAGTTGTTCAGTGAAATCCAAATGCAACAACAATAGAGTGATGTGAAAATAATTAAAGGTCCTCATTTGATCACTCTGACTTCTTGACAAGATTTTCTTCGCGTTCTTCAAGTGAAACATTTCAGTTCATGACTACTACAGTTTAAATATTATGTGGCTCCACAACTCTGGACCATAGAACACTAAGACCAAATTTGCTCTTAAAACTCGACTTTCTGCCGCATGTATATTAGCGAATGCTTTCATGTAATCTGGATTATAGAACTAGTAAGAACTGAACTTTTAGTTGAGTTCCTCTGGAATGATGAATGCTTCCCTTTTGTAATAAGCTTGAGGGAACAAATAAATAGGTCTGGTCAATATGGTGAAAGCTAGTAAAGATCAACAAGATTTATGGCTCGGCTTTAAACCCTTGCATCCATGACGCATGATCTGATCTTCTTTACTATGAAAATAAAAGGAAAAATAATCTTGCATCAAGTAACGTTTTTCTTAAAAAAGAAACCCCTCCCCATAAGAGGAGGTTCAGAGACGGTCTTCTTGGTTGATTGAGTCCATTGAGGGGATGGTGACAGGTTGGATGGAAGTTAGGCGGGAGTATCAGGGCGTGTCTTTGGGTTCGATTACCAGATGTTGGCGTGAGCTATTGTATTCTTCTCCGGCTCGTCCGTTGAAGATTGCTATTTGGAGAGCGTCGGTTGGGGATATTATTAAGATGAATTTTGATGGTTCGTCTCTGGGTAACTCAGGTAGATTTGGATTGGTGGGGTTTTTAGGACCTCTGCGGGTGATGTCATCCATGTTTTCTCAGGTCTGATTGGTATTACAGATTCTACTATTGCAAAGATTAGGGCTTTGATCGCTGGATTGAAAGAAGCTAGGAAGCTGAATGTGAATCACTTACAGGTTGAGGGGGATTCTTGTTCAGTTATTTCTTGGATGTCAATGGACGGCAGATATCCTTGGAGATATGCTCATTGGATCAGTCCCTGCTTGGTTTCTGACTTCTGGTCTTAGAATTTCTTTTGCTCATGTGCTAAGATCTGCTAATGAGATGGCAGATGGATGGGCCAGAAGAGGAGTGGATAGAGAGTTTTTTGGTGCAGGAAGGCCTAGGGGGGAGGATATTTTGATTTCTGACGGATAGTGGCTCTTGGCTCTCTAATTTTGATGCATTGTTTTGTTTCTTTCGCCGTTTTTAGATCACATTTCGTGATCTCTTTGTATAGCTTTAATTACTATGTTTTTGTAATCCTTTTGATGAATAATAAATGTTGTTATTGATCAAAAAAAAAAAAATGTTATCCAAATGTTATCCTAGATAGCAAGCAAATAAACTATTACATTTATAAAAGCTTCATTGATCATATCAATTAGTTTTCTACATCACAATCATGAACAAACAAACATCTTTTAATTGAGCTTTCAATAAATTAGATTACTAATTAAATCTTGAGAATTGATCTTCTACCACTCTTTCTTGTTCCTTCAAAGTCAGGTTGGTATCTTGGAACGACACAAGGGACATGAGGTTGAAGTCTTCAACCATTGTCCAAAGCATCCACTGAAAAATATGTGAGCAAGGCATTATCGTAACCTCGACACTATTCAAAAACTCTTCTAGACAAACTGTACGTGTCTCATGATCCGACTCTCCTTTTCCCTCTTCATCAAATCTCCTTTTCTTCAACAATGTTTGAATATTGGAAGATCATGATCCCGAAACCATACCTTGCTGATCATCGAGTTCCATTGGATCATGATCTTCTAACTCCTCATTGAGGTCAATAAAGACTCCCAATGACGACCCAATGTCATCCCAATCAGGAATCCCAAATAGGCCCTAGTAAATACGCCGAACCTCTTCATTATCTTCATTAATCTCGTAATTGGAACTTTAGAAGCAGTATAACCAGCATTTTGTATGTCTTGGGCAGTAATAGGCATCTCCAAATTCTTTTGAATGCCTGTCCTCTAAAATAATGTGTCATACACTAGTTTCCACCCAAGTCCATGGTGATAGGAATTTGCCCCTTGTTTCTTCTCCCACTTGCCAAATTTGGAAGCCTTTTGTCCCCCTAGGATCAAAGCATTTGTGGGCAATTATCTTTACAAAATAATAAATGCGATGCTCTCCAAAAGAGAAGGAAATATCTAGCCTTGTTTTCTCATGTTTGTGTTAAGTATAGCTGCGTTTGGATTTGCTTTCAAAAAGTTGCTGTCAGAAACAATAAAGTATAAGCAAATTCTTTGCTTTTTAAAAGATCTTTTATGAAGCAAAACTGCCTGATAACTTTTGTTGTACTGCTAAAAAGCAAAAAAGAATGTTTGGTGACTATAAGCTGATAAAATTTCTGTTTTCTATTATAGTATTATTTTAACTATTATTTCTCTACAATTAAAGTCTCGGAATCGGGGACTGGACCGGTCTCGGCCGATCCCAATCTCGACTGGCTATACTGGCCGGTTCGGATCCGGTACAACAATTGGATTGCCCTTCAAAAAAAATAAAAATTGGATCGACTGTATCGGACCAACGGTACCTGTCGCTGGAACGGCGGTACCAATTGGGACCGGTCTAGGTCGAGACGTGTCTGGACCGTTTCATTTATAGATTAAAAAAAAAAACATTGGATCAATTGGACCAGTTGTACCGGCCAATCCATACTGGTTTCAATTGGACCAGTTCAACCAAAGCCACGATACAACTATTGTATTGTGAGGCTTTGGATTGGACTGGTCCAACCAAAACTGGTATAGACCGGATCGGTCCGATCGTTGAAACCTTGGTGGATATGACTGACAGAAGTCGAAGAAACAGATAAAGTTTTCCAAAATGTTGGAGGGCTCCGAGATGATCGTCGATCGTCGGAGAAGATGGCGTTGGCAACAAGTACTCTTCTCCCCGAGTTTAGAGAAACTGACTATCGGGTTTCTGAATTAAAGCAAAAAAATAATATTTTATTTTAAGATAAAGCAATGTTTTATTGCTTCTCTATTAAAGCAAAATAAGGGGGATTCTGTTGACCACTTGTTCCTACATGCCGTGATTACCAAATAGGTATGGTGCTTCTTCCCTAAATTGGTTGGGATGGATTGGGTATTGCTTGCAATTATCAGTCTGTTGATTGATAAGTGGAGGTTTCCAAGTTTGGGTAGAAGGGACAGGATGATGCATTGCTATATATTTCATGCTGTTTTGCGATCTCTGTGGAGAGCAAGCAATAGGAGGATTTTTTTAGGATGTGATAATCAACCTTTAGTTCGTTATTGAGTCCGAGATGTCTTTGGTCTGCACATGGGTATGTGCTTCTCTAGAGTTTAGGAAGTGGCAACGGTTGCCTTATCCTTCTTGTTGGTTGAGAAATGGTGTGTGACTTGGAATGTCTCTCGTGAGGGGACTATGAAGTTGAACTTTTATAGATGTTCCCTGGGCAACCCAATACTGTCATGAATTGGTATCTTGAGAGACCATTTGGGTTCTCATAATTCTTGGTTTTTTGGGGTCCTATTGAGGAGGAGAGTGCTACAAGGGAGAAGATTTGTTCTCTAGTGGCAGGTCTAGCGAAAGCTATCTTAGGGCTATGGTTATTGGAGATGGAGAGATATTTTTCTTCGGTTATCTCATGACTTGCCAAGTCATAGGAGTGCCCATGAAGGTTCGTCCACCTGGTTCATTTGGCTTGCTTCTTGGCCAATGGGTTGAACATCTCGTTTTTCCACTCAGATCAGCCAATGAATATGCTGATAAACTAGAAAAAGAGGAGGTTTTGAGAAGTCTCTTTTCATGGATATTCCCACTATGGAGAAGCTGATAGAGAAATTCTAGTTCGTGTTTTGAGGAGGTCTTTTTCTCTGTAATTTTCGTTTCTTAATCTAGAGCTCATCCCTTGGTGAGTTGCCAGTCTTGTTCTTGGTGTATATTTTTCCCATCTCTGAATTGATTTCTCTATTACTCAAAAAAAAAAAAAAAAATTCCTCTGCTGGTATTTTCTTTCTTTTCTTTGCATTTTTTTTTTTTTTGATCGATAAAAGTGTGCCATATATTAATTTTAGTAATGAATAATCTATGCAAATATACATTCCTTCAAGTACATAAAATCCCTTGAAAGAAGAAATCATAAATCCCAAAAAAGACCCTAATTGCTGTTAAATTCTTCAAACTTCATCTCCTGAAATTCTAGATGAGTCGAGGCCCAAAAAAAGATAAGGACAAGGCCCTATCAGCAACCCTCTGTGCCAACTCCTCCTTTCCTTCAAAAATCCTGCTGTTCCTCTCATTCCAAATCAACCAAAGAATGGCTGCTGGGCATATATTCCAGAGAATGACACTCCTCCTTCCTCCTCTTCCAACCCCAACTCAAAAGAGCCTCTTTCAAATTCTTGTGCATTACCCAAATCAGATTAAATCTTTGAATAAAAGTATCCCACAAACACCGGGTAAAATCACAATGAAGTAAAATATGAGACGAAGACTCCTTACATAAACAACATCTAGATGCCAGGTGCCATCCTCTGGTTTTTAAGTTATCTAACGTGAGGATTTTGTCCTCCACAGCTGTCCACATGAAAAAGAAACCTTTGAAGGTAATCCGACCCCCCAAATCAACTTCCATGAACCTTCCCACTCCGCCGCCTCCGATAAGGATTTGTACATAGAACGCACTGAGAACAAACTATCTTCAGACCATTTCCAGAGAAATCCAAATGCAGCAATAATTGAGTGATGTGGAGAGAAGAAAGGTACTTGTTTGTTCTCTCGAACTTCAAGTGTTTATTGATCTTCAAGTGTGACATTTCACTTCATGACTTAAAACAGTTCAAGTTGGGTGTGTGCAGCTTAAATATTATGGTTGCACCATAAGTTTGGAACAAAATACTGGGGCCTGTTATGATGGTGATCATTCTTCACTGGAAAGAGAGGTCTCCTTCTGTTGTAGCAACGCCATTGAGAACACTAAAAATATAGGATAGACCAGTGATGGCAAGTACATCTTGAAATTGGAGAGGTCTGAGAAAGCCCTGCAATTCGCAGTAAAGGAAAGGAAGGTTAGGCAAGCAAACACAAAACATGAAGAAATGGTAAAGGTTGATCCCACCCAACATAAACATAGCTTGAACAAATTGTTCTCTTTCCCCCTTGATGAACCATACATGGTTTCAAGAAATTTTGAGATCATTAACATGGAATAGCATAGTGCATTCATATTTTTCAGACAGCTACCTCTGCTCCATTTCTGTTACAGGCTGTGATCCCCCTTTTGGATATCCTATAGAATGTTTACTGGGTAAAACACCCACAAGATGAAATTAACATTTAATATAAATCAATAGATGTATTCTTTGGAGGGTAAAACTGAATTACCGGTACTGTTAGTCACTATTATGATCGAACCCCAAATAAGAGCATCCCTATTGTAAGGAGGCAAGTGTCTAGGTGGGTGTGAGCCTATCTCGACGATTACGCATTTATGCTTGAGATTATTTGGGGTTTATATTTAATAAAGAATAGACTAATATATCTCACAACCATTATTTCAAAGGGATTGCTCTCGTTATCTTATTACCTGGCCTTTATTCATGGTAGTAGAACTTTCCTGAAGGTTTTTTGCATCCTATTCTGTTGTCTGTTTGTGGACCCCAGAAGAGGGAGATCTTCGAGCTCTGTTTGAAGTCTCGAAATTGATTGGTTGACCTTGATGCTTGCCTTCATCTTTCTACATTGGTCTTTTGTGTGTGTGTGTGTGTGTATGTGTGTTGAGAGGGGTATGTTTGAATGTGTACTTTTTTTTTTTTGCTGTTACTGAATATGTTTTGCTTGTTGCAAATTTGCATGCCTTTTGGTGAAGTTTAGTTCGTTTTTGCTTTGTTGAATTAGGTTTCTCCGAGGAGCGCTCACAATGACTTCTTACTCAACTGCCACACGTTCTGTTGGTTATTAAAGCTTGTGATGGTTATTTTCTTTCTTTCACCGTGCTACGGAGTTTTTCAGTGAACTCCAAATGCAACAACAATAGAGTGATGTGAAAATAATGAAAGGTACTCAGTTTATCTTTCCTACTTCTTGATTAGATTTTCTTCAAGTGAAACATTTCAGTTCATGACTAGTTTACAGTTTAAATATTATGTTGCTCCACAACTCTGGACCACAGAACACTAAGACCAAATTTTGCTCTTAAAACTCGATTTTCCTCCCCGTGTATATTAGCGAATACTTTCTTGTAATCTGTGGATTATAGAACTAGTAAGAACTGAACTTTTAGTTGAGTTCCTACTGGAATGATGAATGCTTCCCTTTTGTTTGTAATAAGCTCGAGGGAACATATGAATAGGTCTGTTCAATATGGCGAAAGCAAGTACAGATCAAAGCAAAAGGTCAGCAAGATTTATGTCTCGGCTTTAAAGCCTTGCATGATCTGATCTTCTTTACTATGAAAATAAAAGGAAAAATAATACAAGAAAATCAATCGTGTTTAATCCAAAACCCGAGCCCTGAAACCCTTGTACATACGGTACCTGCCTCTCTCTCAAAACACCTAAATAGCAAGCAAATAAACTAAACTTTTATAAAAGCTTCATTCATTATATCACAATCATGAACAAACAAACATCTTTTAATTGAGCTTTCAACAAAATAGATAACTAATTAAATCCAATATTTGTTGTTCGTTCAATGTCAGGTTGGTATCTTGGAACGAAACAAGGGACACGTGGTTTGAAGTCTTCAACCACTGTCCAATGCATCCGCTGTGAAAAATATGTGAGCAGGGCATTATCGTAACCTCAACCCCACTCGAAAACTCTTCTTGACAAATTGTACATGTCTCGTGATCCGACTGATCTCCTTCATCAAATCTCCTTTTCTCCAACAATGATTCAATATTGGAAGATCAAGATCCCGATCCCGATCCCGAAACCATACCTTGCTGATCAACGAATTCCATTGGATCATGATCTTCGAATTCCTCATTGAAGTCCATAAAGACTCTCAATGACGACCCAATGTCATCCCAATCAGGGATCCCCTACAAGTCCATGTAAATAGGCCAAACCTCTTCATTAGTCTCCTCACCGGAATCAGGGATCCCTGAAAATGAAAGCTGAAAATCTTCATGTCTTTGCTCTATCACTTCCATCGGCGGCGGAATTAACTGAAGCGTATCATCATCATCTACCATAAATTCATGATCATCAAAATCTCCATTGTCATCTTCATATTCTTCCGATCTCCGTCCTCTTTCCTCCGCATTGAGTACTGTGCCATCAATATTCTGCATTAACCTTACATCATGGTCTTCTCTTTCTTCTTGAACTGCCGCCGTTACTACTTCTTTCTCTTGATCAGTCATGCTTAGGATTCTCTTGCAGCTACCGGAATGTGAAGGAGCGATCGAGAGAGTTTAAAATAGATACAAGTTAAGTTTTATTTCCTAGTTGGATTAAAACACGTAATTGAACTTTTGGGTACCCGTTTTTTTATTAAGTAATTATGAGACATTCTTCTTTTGCTTTTATCAATAAAATAAAAAAACGAGTAAATTACATTCACACTTCCTTGGCAATCTGTTATATCGAATTAGATCAGTTCGGTTTTAAGGTTAAGCTTCGGTTAAATCAAAACCTTTTCAAACCAAATGGTAGTCTATATATATATATATATATATACACACACACACACTAGGGGAGCAACTCGGTTCGGTTTGATCTCAACCCAATCTCAAACCAATCTCCTTGAAAGGTTAACCCAAAGCCATTCCAACCCGATTTGAAACCTAAATTATGAAGCCCAAACACTAAACCGGTTTTATTTTATACACCTTAACCCAACTCAACCCAAACTGTAATTTCGGGTTGGTTTGGATCGGGTTAATTCGGATTGATAAGCACAATCACAACTTGAGTCATACATTTGGACTAGGGTTGTAAATGAGCCAAGCTTTGCTTAGTTCGACTTAAGCTCATAAATCTCTAGCAAGGCTTAGACTCGGCTTAGGCCTGTTAAAAAATTTTAGGCTCCAAGCTGAGCCAAGCTTTGTGCTCTCAAAAAGTACAGTTCATAAAAATCTCGACCACTAAAAAGGCTTATGTTAGTACAAATGTATTAATATTATAGTTGATAATTATTATTATATGTAATATAATACGTTAATATGTGTGTTTAATAGTAATACATAATATAAGATATAGGAATATAAACGTATAATCTCATATACAAACCGAGCCAAACCTACCCAAGCTCGTTAAGATAATGAGTTTTTTTTTAGACTCAGTTTGGCTTGAGAGCCTAATTATAGAGCTCAAGCAAAAATATTAAGAGATGTTTCTCATTTCAGAAATTTAGAGAGACTTTTATAAACCCCTAAATTCTAAAATTTATATATATTATATGAATATTTTTAATCGGGTTAATACGGTTTGGGTTTAGGGTTGAGTCGGGTTACCAAAAACCGTAACTCAAAACCGAATCAAATTAATTTGGATTGGCTTTTTCAACTCAAAACCGACTCAAAGTGATATAAAAGCCAATATAAACCAACCCAAAGTCGGGTTGAGTCGCTTTGGGTTCGGGTTAACCTAATATATACTGTGTAATCCGGATCCAACACAACCCAAACTGAACCAAAATTACAATTTAGTTTGGATTTAAGGTTTTCCATTCCAATAAGTTTCGGTTTGATTTTGCGTAACCTTCATTGACCTCAGTTTAGTTTTGAAATCTATGGTTCTTGGCATTTAAATGCCATAAAAGACAACACAACAAAAAGCAAATCCCAACGGAACTAACTGAAACCCTTCAAAGAATAGCTTCTTTTTGAAGAACTTCAAAGCCCATCCAAACATAAATGCTCAGCAGTGCAATCACCGATCAGAAAACATGTTTAGATGGTTTAGTGGAGTTGAAGAATTCAATGTAGCTGCTAGATGAAGTGAAGACTGCAATGAAGAATTCGATGGAATTCACTGGTAACAGTCTAACAATCGTGGCTAAGATCTTGAGCATTCTCGCTGATCTTGACATTCCGATACACCGGAGGAAGTTATTGGGATTGGTCGAGTTTCCTATCCATTCGGCGGCCCGAGATGGTACCGGTGATGTCGAGACGATTAAGGACACCGTGGCTTTTGTTCCCTTGAAGAATGTATCTAGATTAGTGATCTGTGAAACAATGGTTGTACCTAGAGAATGTCATTGTAGACCAGCCAAGCTAAAACATCATGATGTACATTGATGGGAAGATTAGGGATGGAGTCAAAAAAAATTTCTTGGGGGATGGCACAAATTAAATTACAAACAATAAAAAAAAAAAAAAATTCATCGAAATAAAAATAAAAAAATTTCCTCTTGAGGATAGTAAAATAAAAATAATTTTTTTTTAATGTGCTTCACTAATTATGCTCGATGATTTTGGTCAAGAGGGTAAAAATAAAATTTTGATAGAAAACTTTTATATTCTATCTTTATTTATATAAAATAAAAAGCAAAATTTCATCGAAAGTAAAAAAAATTTCATTATGAAATTTCGATGATATCAACAAAATAATTTGATTTGTTAAATTATTATTTTAATCAAAATTAATTGATTTGATAAATTTTTAACTTTTTTGTCAAAATTGTCTGAAATCTTTTAGAGCAAATTTTTAAGATTTTGATTTTGCCTGCCTAAATGAAAATGAAAAATTTCAAAGAAATTTAAATCCTTGACATACACTAATAAATCGATAATACTATAAATGAGTCGAGCCAAGCCGAGCTTTGTCCAACTTGGCTCAAGCTCGTAACCCTTGAGCAAGGCTAAGGCCCGGCTCAAGCTTATTAAAAAAATTTGAGATCAAACTTGACTCAGAATTGTTAAAATATTTTAGGCTCAAACCTGGCTCACAAAAAGCTCGACTTGTAAAAGGTTCGGCTTGCAAAAATCCTTACCTGGTCCAAATACATTAATATTATAGTTGGTGATTATTATTATATATAGCATTGTTGATCAGGCGGGCTAATTTAACCCCACTTTACACGCGGCGCTTGATTACAAGCGCGTGTACGCTTTTTGGGT
>JAUPMG010014309.1:0-15480 GCA_031762675.1 Pachysandra terminalis
AACGTGCACACACTTCCGGATTTCGAACATAGTTAATCATTCAAATAAAATATAGAATCAACAAAATAAACACATTACCAATACTTAAATAGAATAACCACAATTATTATATATATATATATATATATATATATTCACAAGTCTGATTATAATGGGGTCGTGTTGACCCGGCCGATATAAATATATCTTTTTAAAGGAGAATATTATAAAATTACAAAAATATCCTTCTTGATATTTCGGGTTGTTACAACTTGTTCCTTGAGAGGACTATATTGTTTTTGCCTAAACTGCAAGAGAGCCCTTTTGTTAGTACACCTCCCAGACTTGTTGGAAGATAATTCCCAAGGTTTGTCACTTTTGTGCGTCTTGGAAAAAGAATTGAATAATGAGTTTACCCTTCTATAGTATGTAAATATGTATGATTCCCTAAGGGCAATCCATTTTGATGATACCTTAGAGTATTACCCATGATAAAAAATCAAGTGGGGGGATTGTGCCTCCTAGGTTTTTTTTTTCTGGAAGGTAAGGTTAATTAAAATGAAAATAGCAGAATTTAGAAAGGAGGGGTGGATCACAGCCAAGTACTCTAACCCAAAACTATAGGGTTAGAAACAAAAAAAAAAAAAGATGTTTACACCATTGATCTACAAGTTTTGTAAGAACCTAGGCTATATTTTCCAGTTATAGCAGAACACTCTATTAGAACTGGTATCCTGTACTGACTGAATTCTTGTAGCTAGAATACATCTAATGTTCTGCTTCATTTCCTCCAGGATGAGTACCTTATCTTTATACTTGTGCTTGAAAAGTCTAGCATTCCTTTCATGCTAAAGGAAGTAGATCACAACATTGAAACTAATACATAGGGTTTTTGCTTTGAGGTCATTTCCACAAAGGTGTTGTGAACGCCAATTAACTTCATCAGCCAATCCTTGGACAGTTCTGGAAAAACCTGAAGTTAAGAGGAGATCCTGCCAGATCCAAGAGGAAAAGTTGCATTCAAAAAACAGATGATCAATAGATTCAAGGGATGAGTTACACAAACAGCAGCATAACTGGCCAAGAATACCCATTCTTAGCAGCATATCTTGTGTGAGTAGTCTCCCTCTTAGTTCCAACCAAGTAATAAATCTGTGCTTAGGCAGTGCACCTTTAAACCAGGTGAGGGGAGCCCAGTTAACAGTGTAACTGTGGCTCCTACAGTGTTCCCAGGTCTCAGCTAAAGAGAAATCCCCAGTTTTAGAGGGGAGCCAGACCAATCTGTCTCTTGGAAAGTTTCATATGGGGATCATTGGAAGCTGATCCCAAATGAACTGTAATTCAGTGTCTTCTCCAGTCCTCCACTGGCAGTCAAGAATAAGCCTGTCCACCCTGTCATATATGTTGAAACCAGCCCTATGAAGAAGCCTTGGGGTGATATGGGAGATGAGGGGGCTGTCAGGGTGCAACATATCCCACCATAGCCAAATATCCTTGCCAATTGCTAGCTTGAAAGGTTGCAGCTTTCTCACTTGCTCTCTTACCTATAAATGTTTCCTCCAAGCCCAAGAACAACTTGCTGGAGGTTTAATAGCCCAAAAACACTTGAGTTTGATCAGATTAGCATATACCCATTCCACCCAGATTGATTTTCTCCTGCTGATAATCTTCAAATTTAGTTTATACAGTGCTATTTGGTTCCATTGGACAGCATTGGACACTCCAAGACCACCTTCATCCTTTGGAAGGCGCACATCTTTCCAAGCAACATTACAGATCTTCTTTTTTTGGTCACTCCCATCCCACAAATATTTGTAACATATTTGATTCAAAGCTTTGAGAATCTCTTTTTGGTAGGATGGGGTTAGAACTCCAATGAACTTGGATTGCAAAAAACACTGATTTTATTAGTTCCAATCTACCACCATAGCTTACTGTTCTGAATTTCCAGCACTGAGTTCTTTGGTGAGTCCTCTCCAGAAGCTCCTTACAATCCCTTACTTTAAGTCTTGATGAGATGAGTGGAACTCCCAGCTATTTGATGGGGAGTGTCCCAACTTGAAAACCCCAAATACTTTTTATCTGAGCAAGAGTAGCTGGATTAATAGCTGAGGCAAATATGAGAGACTTTGTGACATTTATAGATAGTCTAGTGGAGGAATGGAACTCATGCATGGCCTCTTTAAGAAATAGTGCAGATTCAGCATCTCTAGCAGCAAACATAAATAGGTCATCAGCAAAAATAAGGTGGGTAATATTTGGGTTTGTGCATTTAGGGTGGTAAGGTTTGTCCATCCTCTTTTGAAGCAGAGGACGTCTTCTATTCACACGAGTGATTATTATGTAAGACATGTTCAAACTTCGATGATGTTTTACTTGTTTCTCCTTGATATCATTTTTGGTATTTTCTATAATCTGATTTAGAACCTAGAATCATTGAATTTCCATTGTACAATTGTAATTAAGTATTTATATTTTTTGGAGATTTGAATGATGGTTTAAGAATGAGAGGAATATAATCTGTTATTCAACTGCCACTCTCCTTCCGAGGAAGTGAAGGTCGCAATCTAGACTCCTCTGAACCCTAAGTGGTCTCATGGGTTTGGGTCGTGACAAAGTTGGTATCAGAGCTATAGTTCTTCGTTTTAAATCAGATTTCCAAAGTTTTAAGGTTTTGAGATTTGAAAGTTTGGATGTGTCGATGTTTCATAAGTTTTTGTGTGTTGGTTGTCAAGCCCTAACCATCAGAAATTCTTACTCACAAGAAGGTCAAATGTGTGAATTCTGTTGACAGAGACGAGCGGATCACATGGCGGGGAGAAGAGGTCGTCATACAAATGATCCGCAAATGGCGGAGGATTATTGGACACGGAGAGGTCGGCACGCCGATGAATCACCGCAAGTAGTAGATCATAGAGGTGATCCTCAGTTGGCGGGAATCTACCAGGCCCTAAGAGACATGGCCACCATGATGCAACGGTAGCAGACTCAACTCCAGACGGCTACGCAAAGGAATATCTCAAGTTTAGAGAGTTTAAAGAAGCTGGGGCCAACAGCATTTATGGACATGATGCAGAGAGAATTCAAGCCATACCTAGAAAAATTTATGGTCGTATTTGTTGATGACATCCTAATCTATTCCAAGTCAAGAGAAGAACATGACAAGCACCTTAGCATTGCCTTACAGACATTAGTAGATCACCAACTATATGCCAAATTCTCAAAGTGTGAATTCTGGAAGGATGAAGTAAAGTTCTTAGGACACGTGGTGTCTAGGGAAGGTATCACCGTGGATCCAAGTAAGGTGAAAGCAGTTTCTAATTGGAACCAACCCAAGAATGTAGCAGAGATACGCAGTTTCTTAGGACTGGCCGATTATTACAGGAGGTTTATTGAAGGGTTCCTAAGCATTGCATCTCCTCTGACTAAGCTGACTCGGAAAGATGTGAAATTCATTTGGGACGATGCTTTCTAGACAGCCTTCACCGCTCTCAAGGAGAAGCTTACTACAGCACTGGTCCTCACAATTCCAGTTAGTGGTATAGACGTTGTAGTCTACACAGATGCATCATTATCTGGTCTTGGTTGTGTTTTAATGCAGGTCGGTAAGGTTGTAGCATATGCTTCATGGAAATTAAGGATACATGAGTGGAACTATCCTACACATGACTTAGAACTCACTGCAATAGTGTTCGCATTGAAGATCTAGAGGCATCACCTTGTGGGCAAAACGTTTGAAGTATTTTCAGATCATAAGAGCCTCAAGTATTTGTTTTCTAAAAAAGAGTTGAACAAGCGCCAGCAAAGGTGGATGGAGTTAGTGAACGATTACAACTTTTCTCTTCAATACCATCCGGGCAAGGCCAATGTAGTGGCAGATGCTCTGAGCCAGAAGCCTAGGAGTATCGTGGCCCACATGCTAGTGCAGGAATGGAAACTTTACGAAACACTTGCAGATTTCAATTTCAACGCACGCAGGACTAGTCAAGGTGTGAGAATATGCGACATACTTGTCAAGCCATCTCTCAAGACAAGGATCATTACCCAGCAAAAGGAGGATAAATGGATGCAAGACCTATCCGCAGATGAGCAACGCGTTCACTGGACCAAAGCCGAGGACGGGAGTATCCGATTTAAAGGACGACTGTGTACCACAAGATGAAGGTCTAAAGAATGAGATCCTAACCGAAGCTCATAGATCTCGGTATTCTATACATCCGGGGAGAACCAAGATGTACTACGACCTCCGTCATAGTTATTGGTGGAGTCGAATGAAGGTCAAGATTGAAGAATTCGTGACTACGTGCGCTATTTGCCAGCAAGTGAAGGCAGAGCATCAGAAGCCAATGGGGATGCTTCAACCTCTACCCATCAGGGAGTGGAAATGGGAGCATATATCCATAGATTTCATAATGGGACTCCCAAGGATACACGACGGTAATGACATGATTTGGGTGATTGTGGATCGCTTAACCAAGTCAGCCCACTTCATAGCCTGGAAGACGATGATGAACACCAACGATTTGGAAAGATTGTACATAAGAGAAGTCATCTGTCTACACGGGATACCCTTCACTATAGTGTCAGATCGAGGGTCGCAGTTCACCTCAAGGTTCTGGAGAAGTTTACACAAGGCATTGGGCACACAACTCAACTTCAGTACTTCCTTCCATCCTCAAACTGATGGTCAGACCGAAAGTGTGAATCAGGTACTTGAAGATCTCCTATGGTCATGCATCCTAGAATTCAAGGGTAGCTGGGAGGAACATTTAGCGCTTGTCGAATTCTCCTACAACAACAGTTATGAAGCGAGTAGAGTGATGGCACCATTTGAAGCCTTGTACGGGAGACCTTGCCGATCACCCTTGTGCTGGAATGAAGACAATACTCCTGTTCCATTGGGACCGGAGATCGTAGCAGAGACAACAGAAAAGATCAAGCTCATCAGAAACCGTTTGCTTACGACCCAACATAGGCAAAAGAAGTATGCAGATGTTAGAAGGAGGGAGCTAGAGTTTATAGTGGGAGACGGGGTATTCCTTAAGGTCTCGCCGACTAAAGGGGTATTCTGATTCGGTAAGAGAGGCAAACTAGCTCCATGGTATATTGAGCCTTTCGAAATTTCCGAGCGAATTGGAGAAGTGGCTTACCGAGTGATACTACCTTCCTCTATGGATTTAGTACACGCCGTATTCCATGTTTCTATGTTAAGGAAGTACCACCCAGACCCAGCTTTGGTGATCGACTGGCAGACTGTGACGATAAAGGAAAATGCTACCTATGAAGAAATTCCTGTGGAAATCTTGGATCGGAAGGAGCAAGTATTGCGGAACAAGGTCATCGCTAAAGTGAAAGTCTTGTGGAGTAATCACGGGGCGTCGGAAGCAACTTGGGAACTGGAAGACGAAATGCGAGCTAGGTACCTGCAACTCTTCACGTAAGGTTAGTAAATTTCGAGGATGAAATTTGCTTTAAGGGGGGTAGACTGTAATGGCCTAAACCAATTAGAAAGTAATTAATCATGCTTTAAACCCTAATATGAACTTGCCTAACCATTTGATTTCCAACCAGAGTTAAATCAACCGTGTGATTAATTTAATGTGATTTTGTAGAACCTTTGGTTGAGTACCATAGCAAATTTGTGTGTTGAAATAAACAATTTAGTTATTTTATACGGAATAATGAAATGTATGGTGGAGATGGGGGTAGTTAAAAATAAATGACTAGGATGGGGTATTTGAGAATGGAAGATTGGGATTTGAAGTGGTTAGGATTGGGAGAAGGAGATGTGGACAAGTGGCATTGAGGGTTAGAAGGTGAGAGAATGAGAGAAAATTCTCTCATTTGTCTCTTGTGAAGTTGGGGGGAAACTTTGAGCTTGGAAGAAAGGGAGATTCAAGGAGATGGGTGACTTGCTTGAAGAATTGAACTAGTAAGTTCTTAGTTTCATGAATGTAGATAGTAGTACTTGATTTTCTTTACTTTCGCCTGACTTTTAATTCAATCTCATTTTGGAAACGTTGAATGGATATTGCCACATGAAATGGCTTAAATGAGTTCCTTGACGATTGTAAATGTACAAGACCCTTTGAAAATGAATTAGGAAGGAAAACCCATTTGTTTTTGCCCAATTCGTGACGTTTGGAGACCACCTCGGTGAGCCGAACGAGTCGCCGACCTTGAATTCTGGGCTGCGGGCGGACATCTCGGTGTGCCGAAAGGTCGCCAAGGATGAATGTCAGCTGAAGAGGTCACCGAACTAGCTTAGGGCCGCCGAAATTGCTTCGGTGCGCCGACATGAGCGCCAAAAGTGTCGCCGAGAATGAGGATGCTAGAAATGTTGCCGAATCTCAGGTTGACGACAATCTTCCTACTTCCAATATTCCCTTTGATAATACCAATGCGAGAGTTGCGTATGGTACTGTCATGAATAGAGAAAAGAAAAAGTCTTCTTCTCTTGACATTCAGGAACATTGCTCCTTTTTGTTAATGTTCATTTGCCGTACCCTGCGTCGCTTCTGGTCAACTGACAACAGAGTATACTCGGGTTGCTTGCACTCTGACCGATGGCCGATCTCTTGCATTGGCCCCGTTTTATCTTTCATGGCTCAATCGAGGTCTGTTCAGTCTTACCAACAAAAATCTTTCCTCTGTGGGAGGTCCTCTATGGCTCCTCCAGTTCTGGGTCTGGGAGTACTCCCCTGGATTTTTTGCCCAACTTACTATTTCTCCTATGCCAAGTCTTCTTTTTCATGGCCAACGTTGGCTGAGCGTAAGTCCTATTTCTCGTTCTTTTGCAGAGTCTTTTCAGTTTTTCTTCAGCCTCCCTTATGATAGGTCTGATATACTATTTCTCCCTTTTTCGATTGATTTCGGCCATGCAGAATTCCTCAGTATCTCTATTTTTGAATACCAGATGATCCTTTGGTCGTTACTAAGAGGAATCAGATTTGGGCTTCTTACCTGATTTGCCGGGATCTACACTTTGGATCTCTAGAGGAAGGTACTCCAGATCGCAATCAGAAGTGTGGGGTTGAGATTTATCTTCCTAATTTATTAGCTCGACAATTTGGGTTGGCCCAAATCATTCCTGCCCCTGCTCTTACTTCATTGAATCGGTCGACATACCTTCGTACTGTTATATCTCAATTGGAAGATATCAGCCGTGTTAGCCAACACTTTGATCGTTCGATCGCAAATTTCTCTATTTCACATTCTCCGAATCATCCGACTTCTTCTCTTGCTTTTCGCACATGGTGGACTGGCTATTTTAGCTCTGCTTTTGTATCAAATCTACCAATTTACTTATCTCACTTGAATCCTCCTACTGAAGCGGCTCTGTCAACTCCCATTGATCCACCTCAAACTACTAAAAAGAAGATTTTAAAGAAAAAGGAGAAAGCCATTGCTCCTGTTTCCTCCGAACAACTCCAAAAACCAAGTCAGGTAATTTTTTGACCATGAAGTCCATTATCCTTTTTGAGAATTATTATGGTTTTAAATGGAACCCTACTGATTCCCCTGAACTCCTAAAAAGTAAAATGGATCAGGCGTTGGTCAAGAAATCGGCTACCCATGATAAGGATTGTTTGGAGGCCTTGCTTTCGGCTGCGTCTGATTCTTATAGGGTTTTTGAATTAGATATGGCCCAATAATTTCCTCCATTACCTGAGCCTCCTCCAATCCCTGATTTGGCCCTAGGTATGGCCAAACCGCTTTTACCTCTTGACCAACCCATAGAACCAGTCAATTTCAGTGGCATGTTCGACTATCGAGAATTCTTGGCAACTGATGGGACTTTGGCCTCGCCATTTCAATTGGTACTTTTGCAATGATCACTCATAATTGCTTTGGCCTTTTTGGCCTTTCTATATGTAAGCTCATGGCTTTCATTGTTCTTGCAGCAAAAGCCGTGCCTCTGTTGTCTAATGATCCGCCTGTTGGTGCAGCTCCTGTTGAAAACATTGTTGATGACAAAATCTTGGCTACCCCTCGGCCATCTAAAAGGAAACAGCTTATCAAGCCTAGGTTGTGACTGACCTGGCAGTTTGCCCGTCATTATGAGAGAATTCTTACTACCTCCGATCCTGGAGCGCTCATTGACCTTTTGGAAGAAGATGTCCCTACCGTTACATCATTCGAGGAACAACAACCTGGCACTCCTTTGGTTCCCTCTGTTGTAAAACGTCTTAAACAGTTACCTGGGAGATCACCTGACGGGGGAAACCCTCCTCAGTGGAGTGAGGTCGACGAGGAAATAGAGGCAATGTTTTCGAGTGAGTCTTTGGGCCATACACAAACAGTAATGGCCAATCCTTCTGATGTTGTTGGTTCTCTCGACTCTCCAACATCTCTTTCCCAAGAAACTATTGTTGAATCCCACCCTGTGAAAAGTCCCGGCTCTGCTTCGCTTGCACTTCCTGCCGATTTTGACTCTTATCTTAAATCGGTGGATGACTTCCTGCAAAGCTCTTCTGCTTTAGTCCTTGCCTCTCCGTCTTCGGAATTAGCCATGTCTTTTGCCCTAAAGAAGGCTAGGTCTGAGCTTAAAAAATTATTTTCTCTAGATTTGACCGAATTTGAAGATGATGCACTTCTCTCTGCTTTTCATGAATATTTTGACGTTCTTTGGTCGTCTAAGATGACCGATTCTTCTCTTATTTCTGCTCTAGTTGAAGTGCCAGCTTGGGTTGCGGGATTTCAGTCGGGGCGTCGTGAAGAAAAAGAAGCAGAATCTTTTCTGCACGACCTTGCGCAAAAGCTAGAAGAAATGATCTTGTTGCGGGGATCCTTTGGCGCTAAGATATCCGAGATGGAAGCTTCCAACCTTGAGATCACTCAAGCTCATCAACTTTTAGCAGAAATAAATGAGGAGCAGAGGAGATTGCAGGAGGAGAAGGAAGGTTTACTCGTAGTTGTGTCGACAAGGCAGGCCACCAAACACAACATTTTGTTAGCACAGCGAGAGATTGCAGCCGAACTACCCAAAAAAATGGAAGCTGCCAAAGCTGTGAAAACCAAGGAAGGCGAATGGGTTAGCCGAAATCAACATGCCATCGAGATGGCCGAGGCGTTGTCGGCTAAATTCAACAATCTTAAGAATCATGCGTTATGAATTTGCTATATTTCCTGATTGGTTGCTGATCAACCATCTTTTTGTTTTATTGGATGCTGATCAACCATCTTTTGCATTGTTCGGCTTTCTCTGGCCGTTTATGCTTATTTTAGGCTGTATCCGACCATTTTACTTATTTTCTCTTGATTCCCACATGGTTGGGAAATACTTTTTTAAAAACTGACCGTTAATTGTTTTTTCTTCGGTCGATTGGTATGCTCCATCTTTCATAACTCTATGGATCTTGTATGGTCCTTCCCAAGTGGGCGATCATTTTCCATATGTGTAGTCTTTTCGACCAACTGGCAATATTGTTTTCCATTCTAAGTCACCTTCAGCGAAGAACTTATTTTTGACTTTTTTATTATACGATCTGGCCACAATTTTCTTTTGTGCTTGTAACTCTTCAAATGCTTTGAGCCTTGATTCATTCAGGTCTTCTAGACCTATCATCATGGCCTCCATATATTCTCCCGGCGGCATCTGATGCTGCATTATTATTCTTATCGAAGGAACCGTGATCTTTAAGGGTATGACGACATCATGGCCGAAAGTCAAGGCAAAAGGGGTATTCCCTGTTCCTAACTTAAAAGTAGTACGATAGGCCCATAAGGCTTCTAACAAGGTTTTCTGCCAACATCTTGGCCTATCTTCGACCATCTTTCTCAAGATGTTCTTTTGCACTTTGTTGTTGGACTCAGCTTGTCCGTTTGCTTGAGCATAATAAGGAGTTGAATTAATATTCTTAATTCCGTACTTATCTGCAAACTCAGCTACCTGCCCCCCCAGTAAACACCGAACCCTAATCGGCTGTTATTGTTTTCAGAATTTCATATCGATGGATAATTTGTTTTTGTATAAACTCAATAATGTCTGACTATTTGACATTTTTCATCTGCTTAACTTATGCCCATTTTGTGAAATAATTTGTAGCCACGATGATGAACCCATGCAGTCTCGACGAGAGTGGGTATATTTTGCCAATTAAATCCATAGCCCATCCTCTGAACAGCCACGGTTTCATAATTGCATATAAATCTACGGCCGACACTCTATGAACGGGGCCGTGTCTCCGACATGTTTTGCATCCTTTGGCATATTTGATGCAATCTTTCAGCATTTTCGGCCAATAATGGCCATGCCTTCTTATTAGCCACCTCATTTTAATGCTAGCCTGGTGTGCTCCACATATCCCTTCATGCACGTCTGCCATACTTAACCTTGCATCATGTAGGTTTAAACATCTTAGTAGCATGCCATCCAGACTCTTTCTATATAACTCCCCGACCATTACCACGTATTTGTTTGATGCTATTTTTAGCTTCTTATCACTCCTCAAATTAATAGTTGTTAAGTATTCTAAAAATGGGGTTCGCCAGTCGTTAGACTGTGTGTCAACATGCATGATGTCTAGTGACTCGAGTCTCCTTTTGATAGACGACAGGGATCTTTTTTGGACCGAGATGATTCTTTCGCTCATTCTTTCTAGGATCCTTAACCCTGATGCTATCTAAGCCATTTCATTGGCTTCCTCATTTTGTGATAATGAGATAATGTCACATCATCAAACTCTTCCATCAACTGGCAGGCCACTACATATAATGACATGAGCTGCCAACTTAGGCATTTATACTTGCCCCTAGTTGATTAATAACCAACTGAGAATCTCCTCTAATGGAAACCTCTTTTGCACCCATGTCCAACCAGATTTCCATTCCTATGATCATGCTTCGTATTCGGCCTAATTATTTGTGCAAAGAAGCTCTAGTTGAAAGGCATATTCTTGCCTATTTCCTCCTGGTGGAATAATAATTATACCTGCCCCACTTGCTGTCTTTGGCCTTGATCCGTCAAATATTAGGGTCCATGGTAATAAACCCACCATGTTTGACTCATATATTATATCTGATCCTATAGTAGGATCACCGGATGGATGATCGGCCAGCAAAATCAGCTATCACTTGGCCTTTAACGCCTTTTTAAGGGGTGTAAACGAATGTAAATTCTGATAATGCCAGAATCCATTTGCCTATCCTTCCTCTTAAATTCGGCATGCTTAACATGTATTTGATCAAATCCGTTGGGGTGATTACTAATACCGTGGAGGCTATTAGATAATGCTTCAGTTTGATGGTCGTGTAATACAATGTTAGACACACCCTCTCAATGTCCGTGTACCTTTGTTCGACTGTACTTAGATAGTATACAGCATGTTCATGCTTTTGATCATTCTTTTGCGCCAACAAGATTCCAATAGATTTCTTGGCCGCTGATATGTAAAGCTTCAACGGCCTTCCTTTTTTTTGGAGGAATCAGCATAGGTGGATTCATCAAGTACTCTTTAATGGCTTCAAACGCTTGTTGATGTTGTTCCTCCCACCTATATTCTGCTTCTTCCTTTAAACGTAATAATGGAGAGACAAATATTAGTTTCCCGTCCGAATTGGAGATGAATCTCCTTAAGAAATTAATTTGACCAAGGAATCTCTGTAATTCCTTTTTTATTATTCAGCGGGTTAGCTTCTGAGATAACTTTTGCTTTGTTTTTGTCTATCTCGATTCCCCTTTGGTGTACCAAACATCCCAAGAAGGTTCCTGCCGATACCCCAAATGCACATTTTAGGGGGTTCATCTTCAGCTTGTGTTTTCGCATTCTCTCGAATGAGGCTTTTAAGTGTTCAAGGTGCCCAGCTATTTCTGCCGATTTCACAACTATGTCATTTATGTAAACCTCCATAGTTTTGCCAATCATGTCATGAAAAATATTGTTAATGGCTCTTTGGTACGTGGCTCCAGCATTTTTCAAACCGAATGGCATTACAACCCAACAATATAGGCATGTTGCCCCAAGCCCTCGAAATGTAGTCTTTTCCACATCTTCGGCCGCTATACTAATTTGGTTGTAACCTGAGTGCCCTTTCATAAAGGATAATACTTGGTGCCTGGCCGCCCTATTCACCAATAAATCGACCATAGGCATTGGATATTCATCCTTCGGGGTTGCCAAGTTGAGGTTTCTCAAGTCACTGCCCACTTTGATTTTTCCATTCTTTTTCATTACAGGTACAACGTTTGAAACTCATTCCGCATAACGGACTGGTCGGATGAAGCCTGCTTTAAGCAGTCTCTTAATTTTTATTTTATTTTATCTTTTCTGTTACTTCGGCTGTCATCCTTCTAGCTGGCTATTTAGGGGGTCTATAGCAAGCTCTCAAAGGTAACCGATGTTCAACCAACTTTCAGTTTAAACCTGGTAATTCATGATAATTCCAAGAGAAACAGTCCTGGAACTCAACAAGTAATTCTATTAACTGACGTTTATACAGATCTGGAAACAAACTACTTATGTACAGGCCGATGGTCGGTCACACTACCTAACTCTATTTCTGTCAATGGATCTTGTACCTCAGCCTTTACGTCATCCAGTTTACTAAGGGCCGCCTCAATATCCTGCATGGATAATCCTTCATTTGCGTCTGCATCATCCTCCGTGATACATTCGATCGCTGTGACCTATATTTCCTCATCTAGCTGTTTTTCGTTCACATAAACTTTCAAACGTAACATGGTGGCCTTGACTGTGGCCAACCTCTCTTTCTTTCTTTGATCATTCATCATGGAACTTCCTCAATTTTGTAACCCCATCTTGACCGATAGGGAACTATCGTTGTCGGTCTAGTTTTCTCTTGGCCTAACTCATCATTGACCGTTACAGAAATTCCTGTCGGTAGACCATGTCTTCTGTCTTTAGTGAACCTTACTGGACCTATCTCTCCTCCGTATAATAATGCCTCGACTGAATTAGAATCTGCCAAAAAAGGCCGTCCATCGGCTTTGACAATCTCCACCTTGTTTTCATTCCAAAAAATCAGGAATTGATGAAGGGAGGATGGTATGCACATACTTGAATGAATCCAATCATGTCCTACCAACGCGTTGTAACTGGAGGACAATTCTACTATGAAGAAAGCGATCTAACCTTTATTCTGTCCAATCTCCAATTCTACTGGCAGCACTCCCTGAGTGGTTGAAGTTCCCCCTGCAAAATTTGTGACCGTTATTTCGGTTGGAATTAAGTCAGTTAAAGCTTTTCCTACCTTTTTCATCACCCTATTGGGTAATATATTTACCATCGCTCCATTGTCGACTAGCACTCTGGTGACAGGATTCCGTTCATGTGTACGTTAATGTATAATGGCCATAAATGCTGAGCCATCTTCCAAGATGGCTTTTCAAAAATTACCTTATCAGTCTAGTCGTCAGAATTAATTATGGGCTGGACACTTTCACATTTCAGGCTAGGCGGTTTTGTTCCTGGTAAATACTAGCTAGCGTAGCCACTGTGGCCTCTTGGCCTACTTCTTCTTCACGGTCTTGCTCGAGACATTCTTCCCTTACTTGAAAAGATGTTGGCAGCATAAAGACTATATTGCAATCCATGGTCATCGGAGGAAGCGACCCAAATTGAATGGTTCGGGTTTCTTCTTTGTTGGCCCTATCTTCTGGGAAGTATGACCCGTCAATGGCGACCGTTCTGGATCACCCCGTCAATGGCGACAGTTCTGGGGCATTGGTGCCTTTGAATTGGGCCAGGAGTTGGTCTAACAACAAACCATCATCTTTTTCCAAGAAATTAATTTCTGGAGACATTTCTTTCTTATGTTGGCTTCTGACATTTGCTCTTTCTTTGGTGCAATGGTTTGGGCCGCACCTATAAAGTTTCTAGCAACTACTCATCCCTTGTCCCCTCTTTGCTAGACTGAGATGGCTCTGTTGGCTGCCTGTTCTCTTTGCCAACGTCTTTTTTAGGTTCAAGTCATCTCGTACCCGAATTAGTCGAATTTTGGGCGGACTACTCTAGTCCATCTATTATTTCTGCCTCCTAGGTGCGTAACCATCCTTGGATGAGGATTATAAAATCGGTCATCTCTATTGGAGTACCATTTTTTGGGTGGCCTTTGATAATAATCCAGTCTGTATTGCCGAGGTTGAGGTCGCCATGGTTGGTGGTAATCTCTCCCTACTTGCCTGACTTGTTCTTTCATCTCTTCATGACATCTGTCACAAATGTTATGCTCCTAGTGGAACCTGTCCTGACCATTCAAATGATTGGGAGGGAACTCTAATCGGTCATGGATACTACGACCATGGCTTCCCAATGGTCTGTATTTGTCGATTCTATTTGCTCCACCGGATGAGTTGCCCTTGGCCTCAAGTCAACCTTTACGTGAGGGTTTCTGAGTCTGAACTCAATCATGTTGACCGGGAAAATAGTGAGAAACGGGTCAGTGTCAATTCCCATGACCTCCTTCCCTTTTTCAGGGAACTGAAGCAGTCATCGGTTAATGTTGTCCTGTACCATAAAAGTGAAAAACGGAACAGTCAGCAATTGAGTGGGTTCGAAATCCATGCCATTTACAGTATTCACCCTTTTAAGTTCATCGGCCGAAGGGACTTTATGCGCCTCAGGTAGCCTGGTGAACTTTCCTTTTATGAGGGGATCAAAGATCTCGTTAGCCTTTGAAACATCAAAAGAAAACTTCCTTCCTTTGTCTGGAAAATTCATCTTTCCTTCCATTTGTGTACTGGCCATTTTTTTCTTTAAAGTCATACAAGTAAAAGGTTTATTTGATATTACTTCAGCCACGACTAACTCATAATTGGGATCTTAAAAATAAGTCCCAAAGGTAGCCGTTTTTCTTTGATTCTCCTCTTGGAGAATTCGCTCATATTTGGCCACCCAGGTTGACAATTCAAATAAGTCCTCGAATTCCATTCCATCAAACTTCTTCTGAAGTTCAATGTCAAGGCCATTTTAGGCCAATTTCACAAACTTTGTTTCGGGTTGTACAATCCTACATCTAATTCTAACTTTTTTAAACCGTCCTATGTATCTACTGTTGTTTCATCTGGCAGCTATCTCAACCGAGCCAGATCGGCCATGGATACTTCTGGTTTAGTCTGGTAAAATTGAGAATGAAATTTTTCTTCCATCTCAACCCAATGTTGGACCGAGTTATGAGGTAAGGTTATGTACCAAGTAAAACCTTGGCCTGTCAGGGAGTTCCCACATGCTCAACGATCGATTGACAATCTTCTCCTAAGAACAATGAGAAGTCGGGGATCCTATATCCCTTAGGGAATTCATACCTAAGATCCACCCAATCAGGATAGGGTTTGCGGTATGATGGTCTAGATAAATGTCGGGTCGGCATATTGGCCACTGCCTCTTGGACTGTCACATCCCAAACTTAAGAAATTTCATGTGGGAATCCCTTAGGTTTGAGATACAACTCTCACCCTATATCACTATGGGAGTGGCTAGCAATATCAACAAAAGAAGTCTGGAAAAATAATATTATTAAAGTAATTACATCCAAAACATT
>JAUPMG010014320.1:0-15479 GCA_031762675.1 Pachysandra terminalis
ACCAAAGACAAGCAACAAGGAACTCTACAGTTGTCTCAATCTAAGTATATCAGTCGTGTTCTACAGAGGCTCAACATAAGCAACGCCAAGGCAGTCAGCACACCCTTGGCCAGTCACTTCCACCTATCCAAGGACCAACCTCCCCATACAAATGAAGAGAGGAGCTTCATGGCTAAGGTTCCTTATGCTTCATCCATTGGAAGTACTATGTACGCCATGGTCTGCACAAGACCAGACATTGGCCATGCAGTGGGAGTTGTCACAGGCTTATGGCAAATCTAGGAAAAAACTCACTAGGAAGCAGTGAGGTGGATCTGGAGATATCTACGAGCCACTACTGATAAGTGCATGTACTTTAGAAAAGGAGATTTGAATGTCCAAGGATACGTAGATGCAAACTTTGCAGGTGAAGTTGATCATAGAAGGAGCATCATTGATTATGTCTTCACAGTTGGCAATACAACTGTTAGCTGGATCTCGCAGATACAGAATATTGTTGCGCTATCCACTACAGAGGTAGAGTATGTTGCAGTAACAAAGGCTAATAAAGAGATGATATGGTTGCAAGGTTTGTTGATAGAATTAGGATTCAAACAGATGGAGAATTCTCTTCACAGCGACAGTTAGAGTGCGATACATCTAGCTAAGAATTCTGCATTTCATTCTAGGACCAAGCACATTGGACTTCGTTATCACTTCGTCAGATGTCTCTTGGAGGATGGGGTCTTAACACTTGTGAAGATCCATGGTAGCAAGAATCCAGCTAATATGTTGACAAAGGTCGTCACCATTGAAAAACTGAAGCTACGTTCAGCTTCAGTTGGTCTTCTAGCCAGAAGATAGTTCTGAGCATACCACTTTTTCACTAATCACTATTGGTTCTATCTCCAAGTGGGAGATTGTTACAGTTAGTGGAGATAGCTCTCTCTTGGGGAAACAAACAGCTTTCTCTTGGGGATACAAACAACTTTTTTGGAAGTCAAAGAAGTTTCTTGGGAAGACAGTGAGATTGATGAATCTGGACATGTTTTTTTCATCTTCTTCCTCTATATAAACAGCTGTGCTCTGTGCAATTTCAACATGAAGAATATGAGCTATAGAGAGCAGAGAAAGAGAGAGCCAAGAGTGAGTTGTAGTGAGAAAATAGAGTGAGTAGATTACAGAGTTTGTAATCAGAGCTTTTGCTCATCTTGTATCCTACTATTCAAATAGTGAAAGTGTGTGTGCTCCATGGACGTAGGAAAGTTTGTGCCGAACCACATAATTCTCTGTGTTCTTGTGTGTGTGTGTGTGTTTGATTTTTTTTTTTTTTTTTTGATTTTGCACGAAGATTCCCAACACACAAGACGAGGTTTGTCAAATATGGATGCGGATCTTCTGTGAACCTGGGCTGTGTGAACCTCACACGAGGTTGATAATTGTTTACAAGTGGGCCCCACTAAAATGGTGAATTACATTTCTAAAATCCTAAGAGACCTAATGAACTTGAAACTTATTTCTACCTTAACCGATGATGGCCACTCGTTTTGTGGGTCCATCTGAGACAAGCGTCACTTCATGTGAAGTTTACACAAGGTTCACACAACCCAGGTTTACAGAAGATCTTTCATCAGTCAAATATATAACTAGTTAGTTAAAATAGGACCCGGATCTTTTGTGAACTTTGGATGTATGAACCTTATATGAGGTTGACGCTTGTCCTTAGGTGGGCTCCACTAAGAAGGGTGACTTACATATCTAAAATCCTAAGAGACCTAATGAATCTGAAACAGGCTTTTACCTTAATCGGTGACGGTGGTCACTTTTTTGGTGGGTCAGCTTGGGATGTGTCAACCTCATGTGAGGTTCACACAACCCAAGTTCACAGAAGATCTTCATCCGTTAAACCAGTTTGATTCAATCACATTGGGTTTTTGTAGATTTTAATTACAAAAAAAAAAAGATCCTAAATCAAAAATGAAATAATATTTTAAGAAGAAACATAGATTTAATCTTAATTTGACCCTTTAACAGGATATTATGAAAAATCTGTTGAAGATGTTTACAGCTAAGATAACAGATTCCACGATTATAGAATTGATTTGTTTCCTTAACCGATTGTACAACTATAGGGCTTGTTCTGGAATGTTTTCAGATTATATATTCTATTTCCTCATTCATAACTAGGCTTGATTCTATAAGTTGTAATGTAATGATCTTATTCATGATATGAAAAACACAAAGAAAGAGGAATTGTTTCAGATCTGAGAATCGTTCCAAATCTTAAGATGGTATCAAAGCTACGCTCAGATCGCTACGCTCGTCGCTGAATCACCATGCTCGACAACACAAGACGTGATGTCTTCCTCCAACGACATGCCGGAACCGTCTGGAACAAAATCGGTTCCTGTTGTTGTTCAACTCTAAGGTATTTTTAATGCTGGAATCATTCTTACTTAATCAAATTATGATGTTTGGTAACAATTGATGGAGATACATATCGCTGAAAGGGAGAAACTCTCCAATATTCGTGGTAAGACGAATCCACCTACATAATTTGAAGATGGATATGAAAAATAGTATGCTGAAAATTAGAAAGTGAAAAGATGGCTATTGATGTCTATGACTCCAGAAATTATGAAGCGTTATTTACGCTTATCCACTGCCTACGAAATCTGGAGTGCTCTGTCAAAAGGCTTCTATGATGGAAGTGATGAGTTGCAAGTTTTCGCCTTGAATCAAAAGGCATTCACCGCCACACAAAAGGGAGAGTCTCTCTCAAAATATTATGGAGAGTTAACTGGGGTTTTCTAAGAATTGGATCATCGAGATTAAGTTGTCATGAAGGATCCTAATGATATCGTTGCATACTAAAATTCCATTGAACGACTAAGGGTGCACATATTCCTTGCCGGATTGGATGCAACGTTTGGGCAAGTTCGTGGAGAGATTCTATGCAAAGAACCAGTTCCAGATTTGGAAGAATGTTATGCATTCATTCGACGAGAGGTGGTACGTCATGCAACTTTGAAAGTTTTGATGCTGCAGCCATGATGACTTGTAACCGCCCAACTCAAAACTGGGAGGACCGTCAAAGAGGCAACCATCCAAAGAGCACCAATGGTGTCGATAAGTCTGCATATGAATGCACCCATTGCAATCAGACTAGGCATACCAAAGATCGTTGCTTTGAACAAGTGGGATATCCAGAATGGTGGGATCATAGTCGTGCTTCCCGGAAAAAGAAGACTGGAACTACTGTTGTTGTTGCAACAGATGTTGCAACAACAACCTCAGCGTTAGTAACAACTACAGATAATGGTAGTAAGGTTTTTTATATTTCTTCACATGTTTCTAATAGTGCATGGATAATTGATTCTGGTACTACAGATCATATGACATTTGATTCTAGACAGGTCATCCCTCTTAAACCTTCCTCACAAAAAATTGTTTCCACTGCCAATGGTAACACAACCCCAGTTATTGGGGAAGGATCTTTGACCCTCACTGATACTTTGAATCTAGATTCTGTTTTAGTTGTTCTATCTTTAGAATATAACATTTTTTCAGTTTCCCAAATAACCACAGTCTTATATTTTGTTGTGATTTTTTGGCTTGACTTTTGTGTTTTTAAGGACATCCAAACAAAGCAGAAAACTGGTTGTGGTATTAGACGAGGCAAGCTGTACTACTTGGACTTGGTGTTAGGAATCTCCGACAAGTTACTACAAGTTTTACAGTGAATGGCTCCGAGGGTGAGAAGAAGAAATCTGAAATCTAGATATGGCATCGATGTATGGGGCATGTTTCATTTGGCTATCTAAACAAATTATTTCCTAGTTTATTTGCAAAAGTGGACGTTTCTAGTTTCCGTTGTGATGTCTATGAAATGACGAAAAGCCATCGAACTCTATTTCCATTAAGTTTAAAATTGAGTTCACTTCCTTTTATGGTTATACATTCTGATGTCTGGGGTCTGTCCAAAGTATCGACTTTGGGAGGATCATATTGATTTGTTACTTTTATTGACGATTGTACAAGGATGACTTGGTTGTGCTTAATGCAGTCTAAAGGTGAAATGAAGTTATTATTTCAATAGTTTCATAAAATGGTTGGAACTCAGTACAATGCACAAGTGAAGATTCTCCGCAGTGACAATGGTGGAGAATATCAAAGTTCTGAACTTCAGTAGTATTTGGAAGCACACGGAACTATTCATCAAACTACTTATTCCAATACACCCCAACAGAATGGAATCGCCGAGCGAAAAAATCGACATTTGTTGGAAGTTGTTTGTGCCTCATTGATCGAAGCCCATATGCCATTATCCTACTGGGGAGAAGCACTGACTTCTGCAACATACTTAATCAATCAAGTCCCCTCTAGCTCAATTGACTCCAGACACCATTCCAGGCTCTTACTGATACTGTTGTTGCAACAAGTGTCCCAAATTTACCTCCTCGTGTCTTCGGTTGTGTAGTATTTGTACATCTTTATAAACATCAACGCACCAAGTTAGCTTCTCGAGCGTTGCAATGTGTTTTTGTTGGATTTGCTATACACCAAAAGGAGTACAGATGTTATCATCCTCCAACTCGACACATGTTTATCACAATGGATGTGGTTTTCCATGAAGATGTAATGTATTTTTTGTCTGAGCCTAAACTTCAGGGGGAGTGCCAGAAGGAAGTTCAGAGTCTAGATTATGACTTTCTAGAGCATGAGTATCAGATTTCTGAGGAAGTTGCTACTATTAAAGATGTTGCAACAACTTTTGCAACAGAAACAGCAGACTCAGTAAATGGTAACCAGGATGTGCGTGAATTGGATTTGAGTGGTATAACCTTGGATCAAAGTGGTGATGAAAGTCTAGAAACTGAAGGAGTGACGCGACCAGAAGGTATCAGTCCATCCCCATTCGAGTACGAGCCTCTCATTGATATACCACACCAATTGTCTACTGAAGGTGTTCCTGATAGAGCGTCTGAGGCACCCAACAAATAACTACCACAACGTCACACCAAAGGTATTCCTAAACCCACATATGAACCTGAACTTTCTAATAAACTTAAATATCCCATGAGTCATTATCTGTCTAACCGCAGGTTGTCTGAATCAAATCGATCATTTGTAAATTAATTATCTACTGTAGTTATTCCTAACAGTGTGCAGGAAGCCTTAGCTGACCCAAGATGGAAGGCTGCTATAAACGAGGAGATGAATGCCTTGCAAAAAAAATAAAACTTGGAAACTTGTTAATCGCCCACCAGGGAAGAAGCCAGTGGGATGTCGATGGATTTACACTGTAAAGTACAAGATAGATGGCATAGTTGAATGATTTAAAACAAGACTTGTGGCAAAACGGTACACCCAAACCTATGGGATCGACTATACAAAGACATTTGCATCTGTCGCTAAAATCAACACGGTTCGTGTATTGTTGTTTTTAGCTGCAAGCTTGGATTCGCCATTACAACAATTTGATGTGAAGAATGCCTTTCTGCATGGAGAATTATCTGAAGAAGTTTTTATGGATCTCTCACCAAGTTGCATGACACCGGAAAAACAAAGTCAGAAGGTGTGCAGATTGAAGAAATCATTATACGGATTGAAACAGTCCCCAAGAGCATGGTTCGGAAGGTTCACAAAGGCCATGATAGTTTTTGACTACCATCAGAGCAATTCAGATCACACTTTATTATTGAAGAAACAACAGGGTAAGATCACTGCACTTGTCCAAAGAATTCGAAATGAAGGACCTTGGTTCCTTGAAATATTTTCTTGGGATCGATGTATCTAGATCCAATAAAGGAATTTTTTTGTCACAAAGAAAGTATGCCTTAGACCTATTACAGGAAGCTGGCATGTAAGCATGTCAACCAGCTGATACACCGGTGGAAGAAGGCTTGAAGTTATATGTTGAGCCAGACCAAGTTCCAACTGATAAAGGAAGATACCAGAGACTTGTAGGGAGACTGATGTACTTAGCACACACAAGATCAGATCTTGCTTATGCATTGAGTATTGTCATTCAATTTGTCCATGATCCTGGAGAGCAACATATGAATGCATTCATGCGCATCTTGAGGTATTTGAAGTCTGCACCTGGAAAAGGGATTCTGGTCACTAAAAATACATTTTACATGGAGAAGCACGAAACAAAATGTTGTTGCTCGCTCAAGTGCAGAAGCCGAATTCAGAGGCATGGCCCTCGCTGTTTATGAAGCATTGTGGCTAAAACTTCTCTTGCAAGATTTGGGGTACCCATCTAGGCAACCAATTCAACTGTACTGTAACAATACAACTGCATGTGATATTGCTCATAATCCAGTTCAACATGATCGTACAAAGCATGTATAAGATAAATTCTTCATTAAAGAGAAGCTAGATGAGAACATATTGGAGTTACCTAAGATTCAATCAGAGGATCAGATGGCTGACATTCTCACCAAAGCAGTCTCAAATCGAATCTTTTCAAAAATTTTAGACAAGTTGAGCATGTGTGATATCTATGCACCAACTTGAGGGAGAGTGTTGAAGATGTTTACAGATAGGATAATAGATTGCACGATTATATGATTGATTTGTTTCCTTAACCGATTGTAAAGCTGTAGGGCTTGTTCTGGAATGTTTTCAGATTGTATACTCTTTTTCCTCATTCATAGCTAGGCTTGATTCTATAAGTTGTAATGTAATGATCTTATTCATGATATGAAAAATAAAAAGAAAAAAGAATCGTTCCAGATCTGAGAATTGTTCCAAATCTTAAGAAAATCCACCCCACTAAACTTGCTATTCTTATTGTAAATACCTCTTATATTTATATATATTACTGTATAGTATGAACCATACTCAAGAAAATGATCATTTGAGTAAAGAGGATCTTATCAACTTGTGGAGTTTGCAAGCTAGCTCCTGCAATTTTGCTTTCATCAGAGTAGGAGATCGCTCCAACCCATCTCTGATCTATCATCAAACAAAGAAAATAACAAGAACCCAGATCAGAAAACATAAAACTCATTAATGGGTATCAAAGATCTTAATCAACACATTGAAATTAAATTTGAAACGATTAATCAAGAAAGAGAGAGAGATTGTGGCCTTGTGGGTGACGAAAACAGCAGAAATTGAGCAATAATTTTAAAAACTCGGATAGGCTGGAAACTAGGGAATCTACTTATCAGAGTAACTCGCTAACTCGTCAATACAAACATATATTAATATTTTAAAAATACAATAAAGTATCAAAATATGAGAAAATTGATAGAAAATTACAGAAAAGCTAAATACAAAATTGATAATATTTTTGTTACTAATTTGTAAAAAACTTTATTATAAATAATATTAATTTATTATGACTTATGATGAGAAATGAGGGAAAAAATAAATATTATCTACTATTAAGCCCCAAAGTCTTAGACGTATTAAAAGTTAAAACTCTCATGACTATAATTTTTTTTTGAGAAATTCTTTTTGCTCTTGAAGAACCAAGAGTCTTGACAAATTAAGAACGCAAGGGCAATTTAGTCTAAAACCGAGTTGCTAGGTTGAGTTAGCAAAAACCTCGTCCGAGTTTTACGAGCTTTTCAACCAAGTTTTCTGGTGACCAACTGGTTTAAGCCCCAACTAGTCTTATACGTATTAAAAGTTAAAACTCTCGTGACTATAATTTTTTTTTTTTTTTGAGAAATTCTTTTTGCTCTTGAAGATCCAAGAGTTGACATGTTAAGAACGCAAGGGTAATTTAGTCTAAAACCGAGTTACTCGGTCGAGTTAGTAAAAAACTCGTCCGAATTTTACAAGCTTTTCGATCGAGTTTTCTGGCGACCAGCTAGTTTAAGCCCCAACTAAAGTCTTAGACGTATTAAAAGTTAAAACTCTCATGACTATAATTTTTTTTTTTTGAGAAATTCTTTTTGCTCTTGAAGATCCAAGAGTTTTGACATGTTAAGAACACAAGGGTAATTTAGTCTAAAATAGAGTTACTCGGTCGAGTTAGCTAAAAACTCGTCCGAATTTTACAAGTTTTTTTATCAAATTTTCTGGTGACCAACCGGTTAACCTCATCCCAGATTTTAGAGCCAGTTAACCAGCAAAGTCAAGTTTTCCGAATTACTCACGAATTTTAAACATTCAATATACAAGAAGAAAATAAGAAAATTCAGACGAAAGATATGCAATACAGACCTTGCACTCTATGTGATTTAACATTTTAATTCCATCTCGGCAATGAATCCAACGAAGTAGTTCAAGGTGATAGGCTTCAAGCTCATCCAAAACCCCAGACATTAACAAAGCTTGTGAACTATCCTTTGTACGAGTTAAAGACACATTAACTCCTTCACCTCTAACCCGAATCACCACAGACGCCGACGGTTCGGGTACGACCCGAATGTCGTAGTCCGTTGAATTCGAAAATGTCGAGTCTGCGACTAGGACGGCCGGCGGCGACGAGGGTTTTGATGGTGGCGCCGCCGAAGATACGTCCTTTTGGCCGCCTTTCAGTGTATGAAGACGAGCGGCAGCTAATGGGATGTACTTGATGACCTCTTCGAGGATTACAGATTGTTCTTTACGAACTACCTCTGCGTGAGGGAGGAGATCGTGGAGTGAGACGAAGAGCTCTTGCATTGATTTCCGACGTTGCCGTTCTACAAGCCTGTGCTTCTCTCGGGAGTCGATGCCGGCTGTTGAACCCTTGCCGGAAGTCATTCTTTTTCACCTACGCTAGCTCCTGTTCTTTGTCATGGTTCCTATCTAAGCAACTCTCTCTCTCTCTCTCTCTCTCTCTCTCTCTCTCTCTAACATCATATGATTCTCTCTCTCTCTCTAACATCACATGATTCTTTGTTTTTTGTTTGATTATTATTACTTCTCGTTCTTCGGATGCGCCCTTTGTCAGTTGGGATTCATTCCACAAGTTCTAAGACATCTTTAATTGTCTGCATACATACGCTGAAGTTAATGCTTCAACCATCTCGATAACTCCATAAAATATAAGGTTGTATGTACTATTAGAGCAACGTTTATCTTCTCGGCATTTTCCTGCAACAAGGGCAGTTATTGGTCATTTTGTATCAAAAATCATCATATATTTGTTAGAGATAATGATCTATATTTAGAAAAAGTTAATTACACTAGTCTCTACGTATAATGATGAAGAGGGACTTGAGGGGCTCCGTGGGCGAAGCGGAGCCCCTGGAAGAGATCGCTCCTAGTATATTGGGGATTATGTACTAGGTTAGAGATATGAGTTTTAACCCTATTTCTTTTAGAAAAGTAGAAAAATTCTTCTCTCTCGTGGATATAGGCACTGTACTGAGCTACGTAAATCTATGTATATTTGATCATTTGTTTTTTATTTCACCTTATTTGCTTATAAAAGAATAACAATCTTTTATAATAAAATAAATAAATAAATAAATAGACCAATCACAGGTCTTATTGTTGCAAATGATGCAGAAAAATACTACAAACGATTAGGACCGTAAACGAGCCGAGCTGAGGCGAGCTTTGCCCAGCTTGGCTCAGGCTTGTTAAAATAATGAGCCTTTTTTGGGCTCATTGAGCTCAAGCTCGGCTCATGCGAGCCGAGTCCGATCCTAAGCCAAGCCAGCTCGACTCGTTGACAACGCTCTTTATAGGACCGTCAAAATATATGTCACTACAAAATAAGTTTGAATTAACGGCGGTATTTAACGGCGGGCTTAAAATGGCCGCCATTAAATAGATGTAAGTCGGCGGTCCTTATAGACCGCCGACAAATATATTATTTGGCAGCACTCTTTATAGAACCACCGAGAAACGTTAATGTAACAACAGCGGTTTGTACTTGACCGCTGAGTTAGATGGAATATTGGGCGGCGGTCTAGCTGGGAACGCGGCCAAAGAATTACTATGTAACAGCGGTCTTTAGAGACCGCCAGTAAAAAACCACTATTACACAGCGGTCACTAAAAGACCGCCGACAATAAGCTTTATATTTCCCCAGCCAACGCGTTTCCCCTCCCGCGCTGCTCTCTCTTCTTCCCCTCTTTTCTTTCTCGCGTTCTCTCCCTTCTGCCTTCTCTCCTACGCTGGCCTGGTCTCTCCGTCGTCGTCACTCCATTGTAGTCAATCGCTCGCCGTTACTCCATCGCCGTGAATCCGTCGCTGTCAATAGCTCGCCGTCAGTTTGTGCAATGACAAGTACGAGAAACATCTATTTCTGTTATTCTTTATTGTTATTATTTGGTCTGGATCAATAGGTTTGAAGTGGATGGTGTTTTGGTGTGTGAAATCTTGCGTGAGAAACACTATGTCTGTTCTTTATTGTCATTATTTGATCTGGATCAAGATAAGGTGTAGGGTTATTGGGATTTAGGGTTTGATCTGGGTTAAATGGTAGTATTGCAAGAAGATTTTAATCTGAATCAAACCAAAATCCTACTGATTAACTTTCAGCTTTCCAACTCAAGGGTTAGCTCCAACCCAAAAGTTGATTTCCTAAATAAAAATTAATTTAGGTAACTTCTTTTTTCTTTTGTTTTTTCATCCCCTGTTTTTCTATGATTTTTTTTTTTTTAGTTGATAAACCCTCTAATCTAGGTAAGAGATGGTTCTCATATGAACTTTGTACAAAATTTACTTGGCAATCAATCGAGAAATCCTCTTATTCTTTGAATTTGCTGACAACACACTCTAGGGAGATCCTTAATGTTGGATTAACCCTTATCAGATCATTTAACATCAGCTCTAAGCAAATACCCAGCACCAAACAGTAACCCAACAAGCAACTGTCAATACTCAAACCAAGCCTCAACAACCAATCCTCAAAACAGAGGTGTACCTGTCAATCCACCACCTGGAAACATTCACAGTTAATTACATTTTGCAATCAACATCAGCACCCAAGCAAACCAACAAAATAACAGTAGCATCCTGGCCCCATAGTCAATTCTGATCTGAGAAAAGACCAGCAGTAAGTCCTCCAGAAATGAAGCATTAGTTAACATCAACTCAGTCAATCAACCCAGCACACTACCAACAACAATTAGATAGCAGTAGCACAAATACAACACCCAGCACACTACCCACAACAATTAGACACTAGTAGCACAAAAAAAATAAATCCATCAGCAACAGAGTCCTCGGCATAGCAGCACCACAACTAGCAACTTCTTAGCCCCCACCCAGCAGCAACTTCTAATGGGCACACCACAATATGTGTACACTAACTGCATCAGTTTGATCTTGGGATGATGTCAACCCGAACCAAATCGATCCAAGTTGTATCCTTACTTGATGGTTCTCATTCGAGATTACATACAGCTTGCATCCTTGTTGAAGCTAGTGCAAGATGAGTGTTTTCCACTTCAATCCTTGAGATCTTCATATTTTATTTGGTGTTGGCATCTCTTGATATTTGGTGGTAGAAGTGTTAATTTGGTGCATATGGGGTGTTTGGATTGCATGATGGGGGTGGGGGTGTGCAGGAGTGGGGGGTGATGGGGGTGGGCGTGGGAGTGGGAGTGTGTGGGGTGTGGGTGGGGGTGGGAGGGGGAGTGTGTGGGGGGTGGGGTGTGGGCTGCTGCTGCTACTGCTACTGCTCGTGGGGGGCGGGGGGGCGGTGGGGGGATGTAGAACTGTTATATTAAAGAAGGATACTGTTAATGGGATTTATTTTAGTAAATCTCGAAATAGGAGTGGTAGAAACAGAGAAGGTATTGGTACGGATGGTTTTGTCATTATATTGTTGATGTCTTAAGATGTGTGTAGAACATTTTAATAAGTTTTTTATGGATAGATCCATCGTAACTATATAAATAAGATTCTGGGACAGCAAAGGGTAAGCTGCCCATTTTCACATGAATTGAACTTTCTTCCTTTCTTTCTTCTTCTTTCATTTTTTTAGCTTTTCTTATTCTTCATTATTCTCTGTAAAACCATAGCTAAACACATTAGATTGATTTAGCAGTAGGATTCAATCAAACAAAAATTGTGGTTTCAGTCAAAAACAAAATTTGAAGAAATGAAAACAGAAGCATGTGCTAACATCATCACGTCAGACTGATGATATCAGTAGGAATACAATCAAACTATAAATGAAAGTTACCACATATAGATCCTGATCTTAGATGATTTGTGATTATTTTTCCACAATGTTTGGTTGCATTTTTGAGAAATAGAATTTTTATTGAAAAATTCAAAATAAACAGTTTCTGGAAAAGCTCTTTGTGCAAGCTGTTATTTACTGTCCAGGCTTGTCTCATGTGTTTATAGGCTGAATGTTTTATGTGTCAATTCTCTCTATGGTCTAATTGATTTTTATCAAGTCTAGTTGGTGTTTGCTCGAGTTCCTTTGTGTAAATGTGGGGTATCTCTTGAAAGTGTTGTGCAAACACTTGCAGAAATGTTAGAAGACAATCAATTTTCAAGAGTTCCAAATTCATTCCTGGGAGGTTATTTCACCCATGAATCTACAGAATGCCTTCATCTAATTTGCTTTAAAGTAGATAGAGGCGTTTTTAAAATTGTTTTACACAAAGCATGATTTTGATGAATTGCAAGGTCTTCCTTAATCATATATCTGTTATATGTTTGCAGGAGCAGATGGACGAGGTTAGAGAGTCCCTCCCAAAGGGATCGCAAGATAGCACCAGCCGTGATGACACATATGTTTGGGTCATAGGACCCGAGAGGCGCAGTTGTGTTCGCGGCATTGGGATGGGACATATCCCATCTAGATTGTGGCCTCAGTCTCATGAGAGCATGACTAGTGAGGCGGAGGTCGCTAGCTTGCGATCCGGTCTAGAGGAGATGAATGCTCAGCTCGTTCAGAAGAATTAGGAGATTGCTTAGCTAGCTGCTGTCCAGGCTTAGACGAGTGCTCAGCTGGCTGACTTACAGCGCTTGGTATGTTATTTGACTCGTCAGCAGGTAGAATCTATATCAACATGTCTATAGTCTTTAGTTATAAATATTTGATATTTACTATAATATAAGCATGATAACTAAAATTAGTTTATATAATCTGTAAATGTAGGGTGGAAGAGACTGGCTGGGCCTGGAGGTGTTCATCCATATCTACTTTTGCTATTCATGCACTTAGGATACTTATGGCATTATATATATATATATATATTACCTTGGATGTTTGTATATTATATTATAGTTTAATGTAATAGATTTTACCTTAGACATTTGTATATATCACTTTATATTAAGTTTTGTTTTTTACAGGTTTACTTGTAGCTTTAAGTGAATGATGTTTTCTCTTTTACAGGTTTCATAGACTTGATAGTATTTGTTTGCAGGTTCGTACTCATGTATAAATAGAAAAATTATTAAAAACAATATATATGGTTATGGACGGCGGTCTTGTACGAACGCCGTCTATAATTATGTTCCACGGCGGTCAAGACCGCCGGTCAATACAAAATATATTTACTGTGACATAACATTTAACATCGGTTTATAAGTGCCGATTATTAGTTACCTATGTCACGACGGTTCTAAACCGTCGTTTATAGGCATTAGAATAGGCTTTTGGTAGCGGTTAGTGCCCACCGGGCACTATTAAAGTATTACCAGCGGTCCATATAACCGCTGTGTAAAGGTGTTTATGGACGGCGGTTTATTAATGTCGCCAATATGTATACCCTTAGATAGCGGGTAGGACTGCTCGCCGGCATCTCTGCCGATAATACTTTCCTCGGTGGGGGATAAGTCGGGGGTCTCCTGGACCGCCGAATTATTAAAAGACGACGGGCTTTACATATTAGACGGCGGTTCGAGACCGCCGACAAAAACCACATATTTTGTAGTGTTCCCTTCCTTCTTGTCCATTCTCTTTGTCTTCTCCACAGGTCAATGTTGACAAGGAACGCTCTTGACAGAACGGCTGCGCGACGGTTTAGGCTGTCTTGAGACAAACTTCCCTACCTTTTCTCTGGGGAGATGACTGTATGGGTCAATTTGTATTAGTTGGCCTTCTATTCTAATAAATGTAGCCTTTTACAAATCTGGCATCACCAGAATCAAATCAAGGAAATATATCTCTCAAGAAGACATTTTGACATTTTGGATACCCATTAACTCTACTTATCCATAAAAGAATCTCACATTTATTAATCCAAATACATGCCAACCATCAAGAATTTGCCTACGTACCAATGATAAAAGCTTTCAATTATAACTAAGAAGGAAAAGGAGAATTCAAGTGAGATTAACTCCTAAAAATATATAAGAGAAAGGAAATGTTAGACCAGCATGTTCTTCAACTCCTCAACTGATTGTCCACGGTCGTAAGATTCACTAACTTGATGTCTGTGCATACAATTTCGTTGGTTGTGGGCTCTCTGATTATGACCAATCAGATTCTGACCAATCAGATTCTTGAGTTCGCTGGGGAGAGAGATATCTATTAGTTTCCAAGGAAAATAGATAGGATTTAATGGTTTGGGGTTCATCTTGTTAAGAAAGAAAGATAAACAGAGATATAGAGCACAAACCTAGCACATTGAAGACAACAATTTACGTGGTTCGGCAATCAACAATTTACGTGGTTTGACAATGGTAGTTAGTTCCTGAATTTAAACCTAATTTTACTATTGTTAAAAGCTCTAGAAAAGGATTACAAGGGCAGCCATGAACAATATGATAAATATTTTTATTGTCTAAACAAAACAGCATGTGAAATTATATTTTATCCTTCGACTCCTCCCTCAAAAGTTCCACTATTATCAAAACTCGACCAATAGAATCGATGACTCCATCATCAATACCGATACGGATCGGCCGATCCGAACCGATTTAGTGACTAGATCGGCCGATCCAACCGATCCAAAGATATATATATATATATATATATATATATTTTTAATGTATAAAATAAACGATTCAACTGGTATCAGCCTGGATCGGTTCGATCCAGACCAGTACAGCCGGTCCGGCCGATCCAATTTTTTCTTTTAAAAGACGACCCAACGACCCAACTTTTGGATCGGACCTAGATCAGCCGATACGGGCCGAAATTGCCGATTTGGATCAGGATCGGCCGGGACCGATCCGATCCAAGATCCCGAGAATTAAATCCTTGGTCCGAAACATCAAAAGGGCTAGTACGCGGGTGGCAGTTAGGTGCGGGTGAGTGCGGGCGGCACTCTATTGGCCCACGTCACCCAAATTCAAGTGAGCAAGAAAAAAAGCATTTAAATTTTTTTTTACTTTCATTCGCATGTGCGGGTGGCCAATAGAGTGCCACCCGCACTCACCCGCACCTGATCCATTGCCTAGAAAGTGGCATACAATTTTATTTTGAGAACATGGAACGAACTAACTCTACTAATAGAAGAATTTAAAACTAAACATCGACTCTCATACTGTAATATCCCTAATTCTGATTACTGAGTTAATCACGCTTAGTGGCATAATTAATTTAGTTAATTGGGATGAGCCTGCTAATCAGCTAGATTAGAAGCTAAATGGAATTCCGACCTTAATCCCTAGGTCCGACTTCA
>JAUPMG010014331.1:545-15479 GCA_031762675.1 Pachysandra terminalis
CGCCCACCCCCCCCCCCCTCTCTCTCTCTCTCTCTCTCTCAGTTCTTATCAAATTGTCCAGAAATCCTCGTGTTCTTTCTTGCTCAATCGGCTGGACTCTGTCATAAAAAATTGTGCCTTTCCATTCTTTCCAAATCCCCTTTAGTGTTGCAAAAGGAGAAGATTTAAGTTAAATACCTTGAGCAAGCTGATAATTTTGGAAGATATTAGTTGACTGGAGCAGAGTGAAGAAGGTTTGTACAGCCGGGACCTATGCAGTGAATTGGCTTGCTATGAGACTTCTAATCAACTATTTGAACTGTAGGTCCATACAATCTAGGACTTTTTGAATGTAATTGCTCCTAACAGCCAGCAGCCTTCCTGTCAAAGAGATATATACTTAATTTAGAAGTCTTTTAGGTTATGTGCGGGTATATGTATATATTTTAAGAACGGTTAATATGCTTATATTTGAGTTGCCTTTGTATTTTTAATTTATTCTTAACCATAGCCAATGGTAAATTGCTTGGACATGATTCTTTGTATCTGTATTGTTTTTTGTGAAAATGAATGGTTGTCAGTTGAAGGCTCAGCTGTTGATAGTCAAAGAAGTGGATAGAATTTTCATGCTGCACATAGGGATGTAAATGTTAGTTTATTCTCTTTATTGTTTTTGTGACCCTCATCCTATCTTGTATACGTTCTTTTCACATTTTAACAAGATTTACATATACACTTATCATAAATCAAGTAAAGATGTTTTAGAAAATGTATCATTTGTTTGATACTAATAATTGTTAGTTTTAGATGTTGATTAAATTTCTTATGTTATTCATGAATGTGCTTTCCTGTACCTGAAGATTTTTTCCCCCCCCAGTGTTTAAATGAGAAGCACTTGAGGAGTGCAATATCTTTTGAAGCTAAAAAAGGATATCCAAATGCTTTTGTATGGAAAATGAGGTAAAATACATGATGTCTTAATCATGTGGCATTGGGAAGTGATAACATGGTTAAACTTTTTAAATTGTACCAATTCTTACAGGTTTAACAGTTTCCTCCTTTCTAAGCTTACCAAATTGTGTTCCCGGTCAAGGCATAATATTGCCAAAAATCTTTTGGAGGAAGTGGACCGTTATGGCACAGCATGCATCTCAGATCGGTCAAAGTTACTTAATAAGGTTGGTTTTACATGTTCGGTACTAAATGCATTATGTCTACTTACTTTTGCATGTACCTTGTCAAGATTCTTATTGTGTGTACAGCAAGGGTGTTTTGGTCTTTGTAGCATGCACTATAATAAAGACTTGAGAGGTTGAATTGTAGTAGGTTTGACATCCTCTTTCGTTATTTTTTTTTTCTTTTTCTTGGTTCTCTTCTATTCTATGTCTCTCTCTCTCTCTCTCTCTCTCTGTAAGCAACCTTTTCCTTGTCTTGTATCTGTGATAATTGCTTTTCCTACAGTTTGATTGACTAGTCGTTGTAGTGAGTGACCAGCGTGGTTGTTGCTGTGTTTGTGTGGTGTCGTAGAAAACTTCTCTGCTATTGATCACATATAAAGCAGAGAAGTTAGGGTGTGAAGGTCATGATGTCCAGACGTATGTGGCGCTTGGTATTTATCAAAAAAAAGTATGTGGCACTTGGTCTTTTTGGTATCCTATGGGATGGTATGTATTTGTGGGTTTGACGTTACATGAACTCTTCTATTCATCCCAAACCCAAAGTACCCATCTTAACACGACACGAGATGACATGATATGGATATAGGTGTGGGGATTATGTCGAATCTTTCACAGCCATATCCCGTTCTTCATAACAGATGTTTTTTCTATTCTAAATAGATGCCTTCTCTCTCTCCATTATGCACTTAACTATAAAGTTTCAAATTTGTAAAAGCTAATATTGTGTATGGGTAGTACTATATTTTGTACTACTTACCCAAATAGTTAAAAATATACAAATTGCGGGCTGACTCGCCATGTCCTATGTGCGGATTAGACGAGTCTGACATCTAGACAACACATCCTCACCCGATACCTGCACCAAGTGCATGTAACATAGGGTGGTTTTATATTATATCACTTTTATGTGCTGGTTTTATCAAATGCAGATTATGGTGTGTGATTTGGTATAGTTAATCTGTGGACAAGTTCAGTACTTGAAGTATATTGCTATCTTGATCTTGGTCTAAGTTATTGGAGGGAAGAGTGGAGTGAGAATGAGATCGTGAAAGTGCTAATTTTACAAATATGATGGGTGAATGTAAAGGTGTAGATTCCAACAGATGCTTCTTTGATTCAAAAAGAACATCCATGCCTTACGAGACCATTTCAATAAGCACTATGCCTTCTGAAGAATGAAGGCCACAAGAGAAACTGAAAAAGTATGTGATCCATTCCACAGAGGCAATCCAATTTTCCAATCACTAATAACTTCATCTTCAATTTCTCAAATTCCTATGGTCACCATCTGCTAAAGCTCATTGTCTATGTATAATCTTATTGTAACTTGGTAAAATAAAGCCTGACATCATTATATTGCTATTCGCTTTTGTATTTTAAATCTAGGTTTAACACAAACAACAATCTCCATGTACGGTACCGTGTATCAGTATCAAAAGGGTGCATCACTTTGACTCTTCACTAATCACTACCAATCATGTAAGGTTGATTGGATATCGAGTCTTCTATTTACTCTAAGTTTCTACAGTTGAATCGGGCGCCCTTTTCTTTTAAATCGCAATATTTTATCTGATGTATCCCACCTTAGACCTGTCTCTTATGCAAGTAAAAGGGGCCTCAGAGTCAACCACCACATTTGCTTACATTGAAAACTCATGGAAACACTTGAAAACTTAAACAAGTCATTTAAATACAATGATGAGCTCAAAAAAAAAAAAAATTTAATGAAATGACATGGATTGCACATTAAACATCCACTCAAGTAGTTTATCACAATTTGGAAACTATTTGATAAGTGTGTACTTGCATGGAAACTTTAATAAAAAATTATTTGAATATTAAGGTAAACTATAAGTATGATAAATAGAGTTATAAAACATTAAAAGAAGCACGCATATATATATGTGTGTGTGTGTGTGTGTGTGTGCTTACATACATACATACATATTTATATATAATATCATATAGTACAAACTCTAAGGGATAAAATGTATATATATAATATATAATATATATAATATATCTATCTATCTATCTATCTATCTATCTATCTATCTATCTATCTATCTATATATATATATAATATCATATCATATATACATTAGTCCTAATCTATAAACATAAGCAATAAACTGTTGTTAAATATTTATATAAATTATATAAAATACATATTTATACTTAAAGGAAAAAATAAAATAAAAAGCATACATCTGGTAGATTAATCATATATTTATTTTATATATTTTCTTCAGCCATAATCCATAGATCTTTAACATAAAATACTTTTCGTATGTTAGAATTAATTTTATAAAATGTTTAAAAAAATAAAATTTGATTCGAAGATTGATAATATATAAAAGTAGAAAAACACATATGAACAAATCCGTGCAAATATAAACATAATAAGTATTTGAAAAACCCTATTTTTTATTTTTGAGAAATATTTTTTTTTTTTTTTTTTGATCAATAATGATGAGCTTTATTGCGAAAACAGAAGAAAAGGAGAAAAAAACAATGCCGAAGCAAAACAAAAGAGGTTTCCTAAGGAGGGGTAACTAGAAAACAGGAAAAGAAAAAGTACATATGCCACAAAATCTGCACATTAACCCAACTCCCAGCACATCAAGTCAACTCCCAGCACATCAACCCGAGCTGGCCCGACTATAAAAGAACCATAGTTTTTCAACATCTTGTAATGTCCATCCAAGAAATATCTCTGAATTCCGGAAGGATACTAGCAGATGAAGATGCCAAACTCAAAATTGAGTCTATAAGTGATTCAAAACTTCAACACTTGTCTTCGAAAACTATCCTGTTTCTTTCCCCCCAAATTCCCCACCAATCGGCAAAATATACTCCTTTGTACAGCAACTTCCCCTTCTTACCAAGGGATGCAAAACACCACTGATCAAGCAAATCTTTAACTGAAGAAGGCCTCATCCAAACAATACCAATCATGCGAATGAAGAAATCCCAAATCTGATTTGTCACCCTACAATCCACAAACAGGTGGTTCACTGATTCTCCAAATAAAAAGCATACATCTGGTAGATTAATCATATATTTATTTTATATATTTTCTTCAGCCATAATCCATGGATCTTTAACATAAAAATACTTTTCATATGTTAGAATTAATTTTATAAAATGTTTAAAAAATAAAATTTGATTCAAAGATTGATGATATATGAAAGTAGAAAAAACAGACTTATGAACAAATCCTTGCAAATAAAAACGTAATAAGTATTTGAAAAACCCTATTTTTTATTTTTGAGAAATATGGTTTTTTTTTTTGATCAATAACGACGAGCTTTATTGTGAAAACAGAAGAAAAGGCGAAAAAAACAATGCCGAAGCAAAACAAAAAGGTTCCCCAAGGAGGGGCAACCAGAAAACAGAAAAAGAAAAAGTACATATGCCACAAAATCTTGCACATAAACCCAACTTCCAGGCTTCCAGCACATCAACCCAACTCCCAGCACATCAACCCGAGCTAGCCTGACTATAAAAGAACCACAGTTTCCCAACATCTTGTAATGTCCATCCAAGAAATATCTCTGAATTCCGGAAGAATACTAGCCCATGAAGATGCCAAACTCAAAATTGAGTCTATAATTGATTCAAAACTTAAACACTTGTCTTCGAAAACTATCCTGTTTCTTTCCCCCCAAATTCCCCCCAAATCGGCCAAGTACACTCCTTTGTACAGAAACTTCCCCTTTTTACCAAGGGATGGAAAACACAACTAATCAAGCAAATCTTTAACTGAAGAAGGCCTCACCCAAACAATCCCAATCATGCGAATGAAGAAATCCCAAATCTGACTTGTCACTCCACAACCCACAAACAGGTGGTCCACTGATTCTCCAAATAAAAAGCATAACATCTTGTAGATTAATCATATATTTATTTTATATATTTTCTTCACCCATAATCCATGGATCTTTAATATAAAAATACTTTTCATATCTTAGAATTAATTTTATAAAATGTTTACAAAAATAAAATTTGATTCGAAGATTGATAATATATAAAAGTAGAAAAAACAGAGAAGATTAACATGGCCCTTTGCTCAAGGATGACACGCACAAATCGAGAAATGGTCCAAATTTATCCTGTTCCAAAAAAAAAATTTAGAAAATACACATACACATATGAATGAATCCTTGCAAATATAAACCTACTAAGTATTTGAAAAACCCTATTTTTTATTTTTGAGAAATATTGTTTATTTTATTTTTTTGATCAATAACGATGAGCTTTATTGCGAAAACAGAAGAAAAGGAGAAAAAAAACAATGCCGAAGCGAAACAAAAAAGGTTCCCCAAGGAGGGGCAACCAGAAAACAGAAAAAGAAAAAGTACATATGCCACAAAATCTGCATATAAACCCAACTCCCAGCACATCAACCCAAGCTGGCTCGACTATAAAAGAACCACCGTTTCCTAACATCTTGTAATGTCCATTCAAGTAATATCTCTGAATTCCCAAATTGCTCTTTTAACCTCATCGTCCTCAGAATCTTTCTCTAATTCTTTTGCTGAACTCTCATCCAATTTGGGTCCTTCCATCCTTTCCAAATCAAATCTAACATCTTGTTCAAACCTATATAACTTCGAATAAAATCCCGTCACTTCCTCTTCAGTTTCTTTTTGATCTTCAATCATTTTTCCATCTTTTTCCAACATCACAATGTTATTCTTCCTTCTTCTGAAATTTGCCATTTTATGGAAGAATTTCGTGTTACCATCCCATTCTTTAAGCCATTAAACTTTTGATTTTTGCCTCCAGTTCACTTCCTCCTTTAATAAATCCTCAAATTCCTTCTTGAGGATCCTCCTAGATTCCCTCTCTCCCTTGTCTAGTATTCTGATTTCTTCCTCCCAATCAATATCCTGTATACCATCTAAAATCTGTTTCTTTCTATCCAGGATCCATCCGGACACCTCTTTATTCCAAGTCTTGAGATTCTCCTCGACTCCTCTAAGATATTTCATAAACTTGAAACCTTCCTAACCCGTGACTTGCTCCTTCTTGTTCCACAATTCTTTAACCAGCTCTTTGAACTTAGGATGGAGCAACCACATATTCTCAAACCTTAATGGTGGGGGGCCACCTCTCGACACCTGGTCTGTAGTTAATAGAATAGGTGAATGATCTGAGATTGGCCTAGACAACACTCTTTGACATGACTTGGGGAAGTGCTCCTCCCAATCCACTGATACCAACACTCTATCCAGCCTACAACACACCTGATTCTCTTGTAGGTTTGTTTGGCCAAGTAAATCTACCACCAGCAAGGGGATAATCAATCAACTCACAATTGTTTATAAATTCTGCAAATCCTCTCATACTCTTTGTTATTTTGTTTCTCCTTGTTTTTTCTTGAGTACTTCTGATAACATTAAAATATCCCACCAAACACCATGGATCCGTCCATAAACCCTGAAATCTAATAAGATCTTCCCAAAAAAATTTCGCCTTCTTAGGCTTGTTAGGACCATACACCTCTGTCAAAATTCATTTGAACCCATTCTCTATGTTACCTAATCTAATGGTAACTGAGAATCTTCCGATCCACACCTCTTTCTGAGCTACACAAACCATATCCCGTATAATATAAATCCCCCCGACCTTCCACCGATGGTAAATATTCCCACTGTTTGTTTTTGGATGATCCAAGTTGCCTAATCAGTCTTTTTGAAATTTCTTCTCTTTTTGTTTCCTGAATCACCACTATATCTGCCTTCACTCTCCGAAGTTCTTTGACTGCCCTTCTTTTTTCACTACCTCCTAGACCTCTCACATCCCAGCTTATTATCTTCATTGGGTAACTCTTTCCATCTCTCTCAGTTCCTGGCCTCTAAACTTTTTCCTTTTGTACAGCACACTCCATTTTGATTTTCTAATCTCACTGGACTCACCCTCAAAATCATGGCCCATCCTATCCTTAACTACATCCTCACTCCCTAGAATCTGCCTCTTTTTACTCCCTAAATATATTCACAGCAGAAGCCATAGGGATATATTCCCCATGTTTTCCTCTAGCTTCAATCTGAAACTCCGAAGCTAACTCTAAAATGCCATCCCATTCATTTTTTTTTGAAAAACCATCCCTCCCACATCCCCCAACTCCAACCCCAACCCACTGGCTCTAGTCTTAATATGGGAATCCTTCATCACGTCAACCCCACCCTCGAAGTGTGCAAGTGTTACTGGAGATTCTTGGAAAGAAATAGCCCTGTTCAAACCATTCTGCAGAAATACATTAGCAGCATTAATGGATGGAAAACCAAACAATTGACAAAAGGAACCAAACGGCGTACCTGGGCACCCTGGATTAGACATAGATTCCTTAAGCAAAGGAGATGTCGAGAATAAACCTGTGTTCCTCTGAATGGGATCAATTGACTTGAACAAAGCGGAAGATTTAGACGCTGAAGGTGAACAGTCATGAACAACTCCCTTTTTAAAATCTTCACTGTATATGCCAAAAAGAGGATTAATAGAGGCTTCATCCACCCAAGAAGAGCTGTCCAAGATTTGAGCTAGGATGATTTGTCCACTATAACTATCTTCCTTATCCAATTCTCTAACGTCGGTCTTTAATGAGTTCAAAATGAAATTTGATTTTTCAGAACTTGACAGTTCTTCTGAGAAATCGTAATCAACTAACTTGAAATCTGAACTCTTTTCTTCAGCTGCCTCAACAGACCCCAATCATTTATAAGAATCCTTGGCTAACACATTAGTATGGATTGAACCTAAGTCTTAACCCCCTTAAGTTGCCTAAGTGGTTTTCTTGTCAGTAATTTATTTTTCTCTCTTTCTCTCTCCTTGGAGGACTATAGCAGCATCTTAATCGAAGGGAGTTGGGTGACATAGAAGGTATGCTTAAACTCATTCACTTCCTCTCAAACCTTTCCTCACTTCTCCATACTCCTTTCCTTTTGTCTTGAAATTGCATGGCAAATCGTTTTTGGCAAAGAAATCAAAGAATGTTTTCGGGAGAAAGCTTGGCACAAAGGACCTATGAGGATTTGAAGGGGACTTTAATTTTGACGTGTATTTTTCTTTTCTATCATGGATTGAACTTAATCGATATATATCGATCAATAGATTAAATATTGAAAGTTTCGTCCAAAACGCATTTAACATGTCTTTCGATACCCTTTTCGGTAGAAATTACCAAGGAGTTTCGTACTGATACCCTTGATCCTCACTATGTTTTGGTTGTGTTGATGAAATAAAATTACATTTTAATCCATGTTTCTACCCAGCTAATATTTTGGCTAAACAATGTATCGGCCTCCCATATTTGGAAGTCCCCTACCCCATCTAAAGTAGCATTCTTCTTTTGAATGCCTTAGATAAAATATTGATATTGATTATCTCATTAAGATAAAATGGGTGCTGCTGTATAGATGTGTGGTGTGTCCCGTTGAGGCAGTGTCCTTAAACCATCTCCTTTGGTGTTACTTGTTTTGTTGGGTAGTTTGGTTTTCCTTCTTGAGCAGATTTGGAGTTTCTCTAGTGATTCCCTAGAATGTTGCATAGGCATTTTGTGGTTGGGAATTTTGAAGGAAGAGTGGGCATTTCCAAATTTCGTGGAATCTTTTCTTGTTTGCCATGTTCTGAATTTTTTGGTGGTATTTTTTATTTATTTTTATTAATTTTTGTGGGGAATGGGTATCTTCTTTGTTGTTGTAAAGGTGCCATATTTTAGCTAGCTGCTTTTTGGTTGGATAGTACCTATGTACCAAGTTTGTTTATTGTTCCCCTCCCAAGGGCAGGTTCTTATGCGTTACTCACCTATCCGCCATTGGAAACACATGGGATTCTCTCCGTTTTTTATTTAAAAAATATTATCAATAAAAAAGTGTAAGAAATTGAATAAAATTATATTTATTAATATAACTAATTCAACAGGTTGCATCACTTATCATGAAGGTCATAATTGTTATGTAGTAATGACTTTTGAGTTCGATCCAAAATCTGGGCTGATTTTGAGAGAGAGGAAATAAGTTGCTGCTAAAGTTGAGATTTAAATGGTTTAAAGAAGAGACTGAAAATACTTAATTCATCAGGTTGCCAAATGTAGAAGCATGCTTATATTTCAAAAATCCTCATTAATGGAGTGGAAATGACCATTTAGGATTGAAAGTGAATTTTGGATTTTTTTTGGGATGTTTTTATAAAAGGATCATTTTCACCAAGCCTACACTGGATGGTATTAATTGGTGCCTTTTTTTGAGGACAAAGGTGTGTGGCTTGAAGGAATTTTTGGTATAGAGCAAATCAAACATACAATCCTTTAATATGGGTAGAGATAATGCATCGATTCTAACTGGATTTACAAATGAATTTAACAAGATTGTTGGGAGAACGATTACTTTGGCTATTAACTGAAGAATGGGTTATAAGATGTTGCTTCAAAGATGTACCTGGAGAACACTCATGACCTTGTAAATTGGGACTTTATCCTTTACATGCTTAAGAGGTTGGATTTTGTGGTTAAGTGGAGGGGCTGGAGACTTGTATTTGGAATTCAATGTTTTCAGTCTTGGTCAATGGGTTTTTTCCGGATCTTTTCACACTATTAAGAGATTTAAGGAGGGGTGATCCACTGCCTGCTTTCCTGTTCTTTTTGATTAGGGAGGCATTGAATGCAACGTTAACAAAAGTGGAAGCTAATGATTTGATTGAAGATTTTTTTTTTTTGGGTGGAGGGGCTCTAACTGTGACTAACACTGATTTGCAACTGATATTTTGTGATGTGAGGCATTCCTAGTTGCATGTGATTATGTTTAGTCTTTGATGTTTTGAGACTGTCTCTGGAGCTCAACCTTCTTAAAGTGAGATCTTCGTAGTTGGGGAGGTGAGCAATATTGACTTGAACATATCTATGTTAATTTGGGTTACAAGATAGAGTCTCTCCCGACATCATATTTGGTATTATCTCTTGGTGTTCCACCTAAAGCATCTTTTGTTTAGGGAAGATTTGTGAAAATGACAGAATTGAAACTATCTTTCCAGTCTCTTTAGGGGACTATTTGATATTGATTAAAGCTATTTATTTAATCTTCTATCATACTTCCTTTCCTTCTTCCTTATTTCTGTTTTAGGGTAGCCAAGAAAGTAAAGTAAGTTCTTGAGAGGTTTCCATTGGTGTGGGAAAAAGGATTACTTCATTTGGTCAATCAATTGGAATTCGATATGTAAACCAAGGGGACAAAAACATGGCGGAAGTCGGAGCAACATTTTCCACCATGTAGCAAAATGTTAGCGATATGTTGCTACATTCGTGACATGTTGACGACATGAAGGATAATGTTGCACGTGTGGCTTCACATGTTTGTCATTAGTTGATGTAATCAACATTCGAATGAAATGTTGTCTATTTCTTTTAATATACGGATCCTATCCATCTCCTTCTTCATTATCCACCTATGGGGGTCATGTTGACCATTATCCTAGATGAGTACCTGAAATATGTGAGGGATTACGTACATGGAACATTACCATCATACCGTGAATTGAGCACCATATTGTCACTACATATAGATGATGTAGTAGGTGGGGATGATGGGAATGGCGTTGAGACATGGTGCTTTTCTTTATAAATGTGTTGTACTGATGTCTCCTGATTGTACTTCCTACAACTTAGGGTGCACAAGACAAGACTATTATTGTGTTTGCTCCTTTTATCTAATTGTATTATGCCATTTGGATAATACTATTGTATTTAGTGTCTTTAGATATGTATTTGTCTTATCTAGGCTATTATTGTGGAGGATTTCTCGATTTTCCCATACTTGTACACAACCTTACCTCCCTAAATATATGTCATTGACAATATATCCCTTTTTTGTCATATTTTGAGTTATTTAAATGTGAAGATCTTTTTGGGCTGAAGGGGTGTGTAGAGAATGTTTGTGCCGTTAATGATGTATTTTTGACGCCTGTTTGGGGATCAGGCTGCCCCTTCTATTCATGACGAGGTGAGGTCGGAAGGGCCAGTTCTGGCGTTGCTTGAGTCTTCTCCTCGTTCCTCTCAGTCTACGAGCGATGTAGGAAGACATATGTTGTTGGGTGTGCCTATGGTTTGCGAGGCAGATCCTTATTCATTGGTTCCGTATGAGATTTCTTCTCTGTCTCCTTCCACTGAGGGGCGGAATGCTATCGGTAATACAGTTAGTGGTGCGATTTGCCTGCTGAAGAGGTCTATTGATTTCTCCAATGTTCGTATGTGTGCTCCGGAAAATCCAATGAGGGGGCTTCACCTGTTAAAGATTGTGCTAGTAAGGGCCACTTTGATTCTGAAGGTAATGACAAGTACTACTATGGGGAAAATCCAAACACCATCTCCTCGTTGTCTGAATCGAGTCACGCCAATATTCTTCCTTTTATTCCCGCTTAGACTATGGAATCATGTCTTCTTCTGAGGACTTAGGCGATCAGGTTGCCCCAGGTAAGTGGACTCCTTTTTTTTAGCAATTTGATTGATTTTCTTCCTGTGAGTTCTAACGTATCCTGCATGCGTGATGGACTGATCAGAAACCTTAATACGTTCACTTCTTCAGAGCCACTTTCCAGGTGTGAGGTTATGGGGGCTGAAGAGAGTGTATCTTAGATTGGGTCGGAGGATGAGGTAGTAGGGGAGAGTGGATCAGAACATGACAAGTGATAGTTGGAAAAAATTTCAGAATGGGATGAGGTATTAGAGTTGGCTTTTGAATATCAGATTGAAGCCAGGCACAAGAATGGGGAATATATCCCTCTTTCGGTTGTAGTGAATGAGTTTAGAGAGAATATTGAGAGAGGTAAGTCAGTAAGTGAGGGGAGCGAAGAGATGAGAAATTCTCAATGGAACATTAAGTATTAGAGAAAGAAAATTAGGCATAAGTCTGTAGGAATGATGGACTTGGGTCACCTATGAAGATCATTAGCTGGAATGTGGGAGGTCTAGGGAGTGGGGATAAAAGAAGAACGATTAAAGAAATGTGGAGAAGGGTTGGTGCTGATATCATAGTTATTCGGGAGACGAAGAAGGGAGTTATCTCTAGGAGGATTATTGGGCAGATGGGAGGTGTTAGAGACAAGGATTGGGACTGGCTTCCGTCAATTGGCAGATCTGGTGGGATTTGTTTGGTCTGGGAGAAGGACCGTGTGAAGAAAATTGAGAGTCGGAGAGGGAGATATTTAATAGCTGTTAAATTTCGGAGCGAAAGTGATGGGTTCGAATGAGTTTTGGTAAGTGTCTATGGTCCTAACAAGCCTCTTGATTGTCCAAAGTTTTGGGAGGAACTTAGGAGATTCCATGATTTGGTGGATGTTCCGTGGTGTCTTTTTGAGGATTTTAATGTTATTAGATTTTCCTACGAAAAGTCTGGTAGGACCCGGAGCACTAAGAGTATGAGGGGGTTTGCAAAGCTTGTCAACGATTGTGAGTTGATGGATTACCTGCTCATTGGTGGCAGATGCACGTGGTCGAATCTTCAGGAGAATAGTATCAGTTGTAGGATAGATTCTAGTGTCAGTCTCTTGGGATGAGAATTTTCCTCATGTGGCCCAAAAAATCCTTGGGAGACCTATTTCAGGTCATTTCTTGTTTTGATGAATTCGGAGTTGGTAGGTAAGGGGTGTCCTTTCAGATTTGAAAATATGTGGCTTCTCCATCCAAACTTTAAGGATCAATTGAGGCTTTTGTGGGAAGAGAGGGAAGTGGAAAGTGGATGGGAAGGGTTTAAGTTCATGAGGTACCTTAGAGGGATGAAGGATAATATGAGGGTGTGGAACAAGGAGGTGTTTGGGTGGATCCTTGAAAGAAAGAAGAAAGCTTTGTTAGAAATCCAGACCTTGATGGAATTGAGGAAGATAGAGCCTTAGTGATAGAAGAAAGGGAGTGCAGGAGAAAGTGGAAAAAGGAACTAGAGGATATTTTGAAGAAGTAAGAAGTGAGTTGGAGACAAAAATCTAAAATGCTTTGGCTTAAGGATGGAGATGGGAACATCAAGTTTTTTCATAAGATGGCCAACTTTAGAAGAAATAGAAATAACATCGTGATGTTGGAGAGGGAGGATAATGTGATTGAGGATTGAGAAAGAGATTGCGGATTACTTTCACACCCTTTGTAAATCTGAACAGAAATTCTTGTTTGAGGTTAATAGTTTGGTAGGGCCTAGATTAGAAGGAACTGTGGTTGATGACATCGACAAAGAATTTAAGGAAGAGGAAGTGAAGAAAGCAATTTGGGATATGGATAGGAATAAGGCTCTGGGTCCGGATGGATTTAATATGGCATTTTATCAAGATTGTTGGGAGATCATCATAGAGGACTTAATGAAAGTGTTCAAAGAGTTCCATTCTAGTGGTATCATCAACAAAGCTACTAATGCTACCTTTCTTGTTCTCATTCCTAAAATCAAAGGAGCCTTGAGGGTGCAAGATTTCAGGCCTATTAGTCTTGTCACTAGTATGTATAAGATTATATGTAAAGTTCTTACTTCTTGCTAATATGTTGAAATCGGTGGTTGGTCAAGTGGTGTCTAAGAGTCAAAGTGCTTTTATTTGCTAATGAATGTGTTGAGGAGTATAACAGATTGAAGTTACCTGGATTAGTTTTAAAGTTGGACTTGGAGAAAGCCTATGATAGGGTGGAATGGGGATTCTCGGAGACTGTGTTTAAATGGAAAAGGGTTTTCTGATAAATGGTGTAGATAGGTGTGAGGGTGTGTTAGTAATGTGCAGTTTTCGGTTTGCCTTAATGGAGGGATATCTGGTCTCTTTCCCTCTTCTAGGGGGCTTAGACAGGGGATCCTTTATCCCCTTTTCTGTTCACTTTGGTCAGTGATGTATTGGGTTGTCTTTTTAGTAGGGCTGGGGATATTAGAAAGATTCATGAGTTTAAGGTTGGGTTGGATAAGGTTGAGGTGTGGCATCTGCAATTTGCTGATACCTTGATCTTTTGGAAGCTTCGAGAGAGAATCTCTTTTGGACAAAGTGTATTCTTAGAATTTTTGAAATGATGTCTGGGCTCAAAGTTAATTTGGAAAAAAAACAGTCTTATTGGCATTAATGTGGATGATGGCATTATTCAGGAGGGAGCTAGGTTCTTGGGATGTAGTAGGGGGGAGTGTGGCCTATGAAATATTTGGGTCTTTCTGTAAACGAGAAGCATAGGGGGGAGTAGTTTTGGAACCCAGTCATTGATAAGATGGAACAGGGGTTGGCCACATGGAAAATGAATTATTTGTCGTTGGGGGGACGTATCACATTGATCCAGGCGTCTTTAGGAAGTATCTCTACGTATTATATGTCATTTAGGATGCCAGTCGCGGTTAGTAAAAGGATTGAGAAATTACAGAGAGACTTCTTGTGGGATGGGGGAGATAAGAAGAAAGACCATCTGATCAATTGGGAGGTTGTGTATAAGAGTAGTGAGGATGGGGGCCTCAACCTGGGAAACATTCAAATCAGAAACCGTGCTCTGCTTGGAAAGTGGCTATGGAGATTCAGTGTTGAAAAAGAAGCTTTCTGGAGGTCCATCATTGCTAGCAAGTATGGTGTGTACAATAACGGGTGGGATATCAATCATTTTGCTAAAATTAGTTCGGTGAGCCTGTGGCGTACCATCTCTGATATGTTCCTTACCTTTAGTAGGGATGTGAGATTCTCAGTTGGGTCCAAGGTTCCAAAAAAGAAATTTTGTTTTTTGATAAATTTTTTGTTTTTTAAGGTTTTAAATGGGGATTGAAGTTAAAGTACACCTAACAAG